>CABEEJ010001490.1:34555-55020 GCA_901482245.1 Timema douglasi
TTTTTTTTTTTTTTTAAATAGGATATCGACATCAAGAAGCAAGGAGTGTCGTCTTCATATGCTTTTTGTCAGTATGCGGATATCTCCAGCGTTGTGAAGGCGATGAGGATGATGGATGGTGAACAGTTAGGGAACAACCGCATGAAGCTCGGATATGGCAAGTCCATGCCTACCAACTGTGTCTGGGTGGATGGGGTTGCGGGTAAGTTACCGATTTCCCAACTATATTGTATTTCTTGGCCTACTCTTCTGTTATGACATCTCATTAGCTTATATTTTTATTTTGCTCTCAATTAATTTTTTCCCCGGGTCACAAAAATCACTTTTAACTTAAATAACATTTTTAACAGTCAATCAAAAAATAATTTTTTCAATACATAACTTTTAACCAGTCAACGTATAATTAATTATTAATTAATTAATTATTAACTTTTGTAATTCTTTCTAACCTATCCATCTACTTAATGTACAATTGTGTGATGTTTGATTATAGATACAGTGACTGAGAAGTACCTGAATCTTCAGTTCCATCAGTTTGGCAGCATTTCCAATGTGACGATAGACAGGGAACGTGGTCACGCGCTTGTTTATTTCGAACAAGTGAGTGTTTTGATTGAAGTTATATTGATTTAAACTAATGAACGGTATTAGTATAAAGAATGTACCATCATAATATTAGTATTGAAACAAAAAACAAAGGCATATTTTCATTAATTTACTTTTGTTTTGATTTATTTGTTCCCTGTTCATGATAATGCTGGTGCACTTCTTCTTTAATTACTGTTTACATCTCAACCCTTTAAATTACACTCTTTAACATTGTTGTGAAAAGTAATTATTAAAAAAGGGTCATTTACATTCCTCCCATATTGTGCTATCTGCCTTTCTCACTAATTAGCCTATACATTCTTGTTAAGTAAGATACAGTCCAATTTTTAAATTAAGAACCTTATCTGACAGAAAAGTTTCTCGATATACGGGAACAAATTAATTCATACATCAAGTAGGGTTGTGGTAAGTCCACTTTTTCAATCTGAATCGAACGTTAATTAAATATTTGAAATATTCTCAAGTCGAATCAAAGTTCAACTATTTTTTTTTGTTAGTTGTTTTATACTTGAAAAAATATCAAATTTTTGTTATAAAGCTTTAACGTTATTCATTAAAATTGCTTGTAAAATGTTTTATTGCACAATTATTTATTTAACCTAATCTAATAAATTAAGTTATTATCAAAACTTACAATTTTATTACTCTTACACACAAATACTAATTTGAAATGTATTTAACAGCTCAGAGTAGCAATAATTGATCAAAAATCGAGTATTTTAGCTGTCAATATTTTTATTGACTTAAGGTTCGTGTCGAAGTAAATATTTTTCAAAGCGAAATTGAAGCGAAATCGAGGTTTTTGGAGTTTGGCACACCCTAGTATATTCTAAAATTTCCTCCCAATGAAAATTTAACTCTAGTTAAAGGTCTAAATAGCCAGGCTAGTCACCGGTGTGCACAGTGGGAATTAAATACATTAATCGTGTTGTATGTATGTGTACAGATATTGTACGCGCAGGAAGCTGTGAGAGATATGCGAGGGGTCATGCTAAGAGGGCGCAAGCTTCAAGTGGACTTTGCCTCTCGAGAATGTCAGGAGGCGTTCTACGATCATTTGGTGAAGCAGGGCCACGCTGTGGTTGGCGGAGAGAGGCCCTGGGACCGTTACGACAACAGGTTGGCCGCCGTATTTTTTATTTTCCATAAAGCAACCAAACAAATACCAACATTCACGGTGGTTACAGTCAGGAGATTTATCAATAAAATTGAAAGAAAAAAAAAGTAATTGAACTTCATAATTTATAAGAACCTAAATCCATGCTTCCATACTCTAGTCTGTGTTTTACTCTCTTCTGCTGAATAAGGAGACTGATGTAGCCTAAAAATTACCTAATTATGTCTTTTAATTATGAATTTTGAGACCAACAATCTTCTTTTGAGTGTGTAGCCATTAGTCTTCTATCCTCTTAATATTTGATCTTATATAGCTGTTTAGCGCCATTTTTTCTTTGCAAACTTTATTATAGAAGTTGTCTAGCCATCCAGAATATGTTGATTAAACATTTCTTTGAATTAATTACTTTAATTTTACCATACATTATTAAAAATTATTGTAAGCAAACATAGGAATAAGGAAATTACAGTTTATTCTCTTATTCCTTAAATTAAAAAAAAAAATGACACCTGGACACGAGAATCAAACCTGGGACCTTTGGCTTAGTACGCCAATGCTCTAACCACTGAGCTATCAAGGAGTCATTCCATGCCCAGGGTCACTCTTCACTGATATTTTAAGGCATAGTCTGTAATGTACATGGAGAAATTGTCAGCCACATATGAGTGATTAATTAAGATCGCAAGCTATTAGATAACGGAGCCACCTTCAACTCGGGAGGGCTTTACGCTGTCAGTAGCATTAGCAGACTAAGTCATGAGGTGCTGGGTTCAATCCCCATGTTTAGGTGTCATTTTTCATTTATAGAATATGAAATTTAGATGCAGTATAGTCGTATTTAACAAATATATCCATCGATTGATTCTCTGTTTTGACTTTTGAGTTGACATATGCTGTCTCTTGTTAAGGGCCAATTCAATGATGATTAATAATATATTGTACAACCCTATTGGGAAGCGAACCGAGGAGAAAATACAACTAATAATTTAGGGGTGTGCAAAGTCAATTTTTTTTGCTCTGAAGCAATGTCGAATCGAAAAACTTTGTATTTTTGCCGATCAGTTTCAAAGTTAAATATTTAAATATAACGATTTTAGTTGGACAAATGTATTGTATGTTGAATAACTATACAATGTTAGGTCATTAATATTATTCAGTGTTATACTGCAGACATGATTGACATATTTCCAAGTTGGTAAACTAATTAATTTAATTATATTTAGAAGGAAGTACAGGAAAGGTGGGTATATTACATGTAAAATGAACAAACACAATATGGCCATATTTTGTTTGTTCCTTTTATATGTTTCATTCTACCTTTTCTGTACCTTCCAAAAATAATACTATTTTAAATTTAGCATTAGTATTGTTTAGTAACTAAATAACTCTTCACTATCCTAAAACATGCCGATATTTTATTGCCGGGCAGCACCCCCAACAGCAGAGAGGTGCAGGCGGGCAGGTTCGAGACTACTGTAGTGGTACCAGGTGCAAGGTTCACACGCTACGAGGTTCCCCAGCGACCAAGGTCATCATCCTACAATCGCACTCCCAACAACACCCCGCTGCCTGCGATCGTTGGCGCCAACCCTGTGCCAGTTAGGGCCGGTGTTAGGGCACAGAGGGTTGGAGGGCAGCGCTACGAGTACTACGACGCAGAATACCCTGATAGAAGGTACAGGTGAGTCCACATGACCTATTTTTTTTTTAAATTGATTAAAGTAGAAATATCACAATCCTCCCCCAACTTTTCCCTTTTTTATTTGGGTTTGGAAATTTTAACCAAATTTTTTTATTTCGATTTCTCAATATTTACAATTTTAATAATTTCTCCATATAACGAACGTCAGATTGAAAATATTTTATTTATGTATCTTCTTGAGTTGGGCTGAATCCCCTATTTTACGAATTCATATCTCCGATTTACTTTTTTATTCCGAATTCACATCTTGGAGAAAATTATGAACATACGAGGAAATGTAAATATAATAAAATAATAGAAAATACAAATAACTAAATGTTAACATCCCTAAAATTATAATGATTGGTTCTGAACCACCAATAATTATAATTTTAACGATTATAACTAGAGCTATAAAATAAATTTTATTTGAAAGATTGATTATTATTATTTTTTATTTTTTTAGTTTCAAATCCGAAATTGTTTTGAATCTCGAATATCCTTATAGATTTGAGAGTCCCATCCCTAGTTTAGATCATTAATAACCTTCATTTTCTGGAATTTGAGAGCCAATAATTGATACTTTAAATAGTATGATTGATTGAGGAGAAAGGTGGAAGTCTTAGAGGATTTAATGAGAAGAGGACAGCAGGGGGAGATGTTCTATAGGTGTGTAAGAGACCGGCTATGGAGAAGAGAAGTGTCCTTGAAGTATAAGGAAGTGTTGTACAGGGCATACTTTGTACCCATTGTCACACCTACAGCAGAAACATGAGCATTGAATATAAGAGATACTAGAAAAATGGAGGCCATGGCAATGAAGTTTGTGAAAATCATGTTAGCTGTCATGAGGAGAAATAAGATACTTTAAGACATTGTTACAAAGCAATTTTTTTAACACAGTATATTCTCGAATTATTCAACCTTTGACTATCAGACATATTATATATATAAGGACATGCAAAATTTGCATTTGTGACAAATACAATTTTTACACAAATTTTACTGTTTTCATGCAAATAACACCAATTTAAGGGTTTTCACTAAATAAACACAATTTCTTTATAATTTGGGCAAATACCACGAAATCCAGTTTAATTTTCAATGTGTACAGATAGTTGTTTTTGCTGATTTTAAAGGTGAGCCTATAAAAGGGATCACATGATATACAAGTATTTTCATGGATTTAGAATATTTTTTTGGTCAACATTAAACATCAAAATTTCTACTTTAACACATTTAAATACTCAAATTTCAATTTCGATAGATCGATTCTCTTTGTTCTCGGCTTTTAAAAGATTTCATGCTAGGTCCAACCAAGGGCATATAATATTATATGCCCTTGCTACAGACGGTCATGTTTGGCAAAATTATATCTTATTTATTTTTATTCCTTTTTCATTATTTGATAGTTGTTTATTTTTTTGACAACATGTTTGGGTGTCATTATTGTTTGATCTAAAAATAAATTGATAATCCATTATTCCGATATTGCTATTTTGTAAAACTGGAAGGTAATAAATACTATTGAGATAACGAACTTGACATTACTAAGTATGAAATCCTTTATGAATATTTATTTTTGCTATTTCTCAGAATATGTAAATAAATAGTTAAATACACAATATGAACAAAAAATGTAGAAAGATATATCTTTTTTTATTTTAAAAGAACAATAATTTGACTCGTACTAATGTAAATAATAACATTTCTATTTAATTAGGGTCTAGTTAGGGTTTGTTTTGATTTTGTTTCCTCCATACCCATGTTTCCAAACTATTCGATATTTCGGCTATCCGTTGATCCTGTTTTGGTCAGATAATCGAGAGACTACAGTTTTGATAAAATTAATTTAGTTCAGGATTCAAAGGATTCTAATAACTCATTTCTAATATTAATATTACATTGTTATAAAAATATGATGGTTGAGTAATAGTTACTATTGTTGTACTTAACGGTTATGTTTGAGGATACACTAATTAGATTATGATTTTAAGAAAAAATAATGTCTTTACTGGATGTTCAAAAAATAATGTTTTAACATGAGTTGTGTATTGTGTTGAAAGGAACTATGATGAATTCAGTCAAGGAAGTGGAGCATCCCACGATGACTCGTATGAGCAGGATCTGCGAGAATATGGCTATTGCCAACGAGAAAGAGGGGATAGTTCACCTTCGCCCGTGAGCTGCGAGACTGAGGGCCCCGTGTCCTCACGGCGCAGTGTGGCTGTAGTCCCTGCCTTGCAGAGCGTTGTGGTGGGTGGGAGTAACGACGGGCCGACCCTTGCCCCCAACCCGCCAGATATTCGTCATCTCCAGAAAGAGCGCGTTCACATCCAGCACCTTTTGGAGCAGTTAGACTGCACCAGTTCCGGCGACGAGGAGGTGCCCAAGAAGCGTGTGAAACTTGGGGGGGAAGAAGGTGTTAACGAATCGAGAGTGTGTGGTATTTCAGAGTCTTGTTTTGACGGAATGAACCATGTGGACGTAAACCCACCCCCCTCGTTATTAGTGACCACACACAACCATCGAAAGAGTGTTTCTGAAGTGCGGCGGTTGTCGGATGTAAGCGGGAAACATTGTAGCAGTAGGCGACCGTCGACGGATTCATCTAAGCGGGAGACATCAGCCGACAGGCTGGTTTGTGTTCCGACCTATTCGCCGCATCCGGTGTGCAAGAGGAGAAAGACTGGTAGCAGTGCAAGTGAAAGTGAGGAAAGGGGGGGATGTGGCCGATCTAATAAGCATTCCCACCATCACCACCACCACCATTCTGATCAAGGAACTATAATAGTGAGTGGGGGTGAGAGTGTTGACGGAAGTCGGCCGGGGACTCCGTTGTGCGACGAGCGGCCTGAAAACTTGCTGCCACCGTTGGAACCGAGGAGACCACCTCGGGACAGACTTTCTAGTGACGGACCCCTATCACTCCCGCTTCCAAGGTTCGCTGCACAGGTTCTTTCAGCATCACCTCGACTGTCAGTCTCCATTGCTGGTGTGGCAACGAAGCCGGTGGTGATATCTAGCAGTATTCTGTCATCCCCTCCTCCTGTGATGACCTCGCCTCGCCCCAACGCCCACCAACAACCGGCACCTTGCCCTAGTCCTGCCCCACCACCTGCTTCTCCCCCACCAAGACCACCGTCTCTTCTTTCAACAACATCTTCAGATTCTGAAGTGTCTCCACCTTCCCCAACCCTTGAGGAACGAATACGATCTTTGGATGAAAAGTACGAGAAGTGGTCTGGCTCGAGAACTATTTCAGCTGCTGGGGGTGATGCCCTGGCCAAGCTGGATGCATCAGCAAGCGAGAGATTTCGTTTCAGGCACAAGCTCTTGGATCTTAATCTCACGGATGTTCAGCCTTCGGAAATAGTCAAGTCGGTGTTAGCCAAACGGTCAGTTTTTGATGAAGATTCCAAGAGATTGGAAAACGTGGGAGAAAAATATGAACCCCGGGAATTTGTTCCGTTCTCTCGTGGGATGGCAGGGTGCTTGCAAGGCTTAAGGGTGAAAACTGAATGTTCTGTGACCCCTACTAAACCTATCCCTTCTCCATCTCCCACGAATACCCCCACCACTCCAGGGGTACCAGGTAAACCTTGTATCGCTTCTTTCCCTAGTCCTTCCACCTCCCAAGTACCACCAAGATTGTTAGGAAGTCCTTCCCCTATGCATTCACCCTCGCACCAGCTCCCCAAGTCACCATTCTCTTCTGGCACCCCCACCACTCCTGTTGGACCCCCAAAACCTCCCCATACGTCACTTTCCCCTGTTGGCATTTCACCACTTATGCCATCTTGCAGTAAAATTCAAAGTGTACCAAAAACTTTAGGGGCAGTTTCTCCTCGACCCACTACGACAGGCTTGCCTGCGGCGAAAGGACTGCAGTATCCATTTCCCAGTCATCCACCGGTCCTGCCAACTACAACGGTAGCTACAACAACGGCCACGACGGCTACCGTGTTAGTGTCTGTATCGAGTGCGGGCGTTAAACCGAGTTTGTCAGTGACTATTCCGACAACCGCGACCGGGACTGTGCTTTCCTTGGAAGTGAACAGGACTTGTGTGGTGAAGCCTGTGAACACTATTCATTCCCCATCAAAAGCGGTAGCCCTAGTTACTGTGCCTACCACAGCCACCAGCACTAAACCGTCGGCCGAAATAGCAAGTAGAATATCTCTTCCGGTTTCTTCTTCATCAGCTGTCCTTTCAACTGTGCCAGGTAGGTTACATCCTCCTAGTGTATCTAAGTTATCAACTCCTGTGAAACCGTTGTCCAGTGCCGGACCTAACACATCAATTTCTGACCCTCGATTAGTTGCAAGACATCCGTGCATAGCAGCTGCTGCAACTGGAAGTTTGTCTGTTGGAATGGTTTCCTCAACGGTGATATCGAAAGTTTCTACGGTGACTTCAACACAACTAACGGCAAAGGTTTGCTCCACAACATCCATGGGGCAAACAATACATAGAGTTCCAGTTACAGGAGTGAGAAATCTATCCTCGACGACCACACAAAGTATTACTTCACAAACATCATTAGCGAAGATTATGGACCATTCACCAAAGATAATAAAAGAAGGAAACACTGGTCTAAACATAATGGATCCGGCACATTCGAGTTCAAACATTCCTGTATTGTCCATTCAATCTACAGTCATTTCTACAAGTAGTTCTAGGATTGTCCCCATCTCCCCCACAGTAACGGCAGTGGCTGCTACAAGTACAGTCACGACGACAGTATTAACCATGACCACAGCGTCAACTAGCGTAGTCAACGTCACTTCATCTATCTCTGAAGTCTCAATGCCATCCCCAGCAGTAACATCAAGTTCAGATTTATTGAGGCCAAATGCAAAATCAAAATCCTGTTCACCTATAAAGAAAGAAATGCCTTCACAATGTGTATCCTCAGTTAAAGAGAAGTTGTTTGAAACATCAACTAAACCTACACCTCCACAGAAAAAAGATAATGTACCAAACATACCTGTGAACAGCACATTTAACTCTGCGTTAAAGAAAGAAAAGGATTGTAATGGAAGAGAACAGGATACGCATCGGGGTGGTAACAATGTGAAGCCTCGAGGAGGGGAGGAAAGGCGACCAAGCTCTGTGTGTGCGAGGCGAGATAGCGCAAAAGAGAGAAGGGAAAGGGAATCCACAGATAGTGATAAGCCAGAGAAAGAAAGGAGAAGAGACAGCGTGGATGGTGATAGGAAGAAAGATAAGGAAACTACAGATACACTGGACAGGAGGAAGGATAGTACAGAGTCTGAGAGTGCAGACAAGGAACGATGGAAAGATAAAGATGAAAACCAAGAGAAAGACAAACGAAAAGAAAACCACCTACCTGAAAATGTATCAAAAGAAACCGAAGATAAAGATAAGAGAAAGGAAATAGACACTACTACTGAATGTTTGGAAAAGCGTAAGGAGAAAAAGAAAAGTCGTACAAACAGTGGTAGTTCTCCTGCTAGTATTGGCTGCAAGCGACGCATGAGTTCACAGGATAGCATCGACAGTGTACCTGACGATGCAAAACGCCTTAAACTTTCCCCAGCATCTGCTGTTCAAGAACATAGAAAAGTTCCGGAAAGACGAGACTCCAAAGATAGTGGTCGAAGCAGCAGCAGTAGCAGCAAGAAAAGTGGTGGGGAGCGTCCTAAAGGCCATTCGGAAAAAGTCTTCACTAAGTTACTAGAAGAAAAAATTAGAGAAGATAATAAAAGTTATGTAGGACGAGAAACTCACCGTGACAAATCAAAGGACAAACCAAAAAAGAAGAAATCTGACCGAGACAGCCCAAAGGACCAAAGGGAATCGAGTGGGAAGATCAACAAAGATGTTCCGAATGACAAAGATTTCTCTCCAAAAGCTTCTCAGTTCAAGAAGGATGATAGTGACCCAGACGACAGAGAAGTCGGCAAACACAAACACGCGAAAAAAGAATCAAAAGAGAAAAAGAAGCAGAGTAAAGATGAATTTGGAAGCAGCGAATATCTAGATGAAAAAGGTAAGACTATCAAGAAAGAGAAACGAAGCGGTGAGAAAATAAAAGAAGAGCCCATCAACAAAGATGATCAAAAACCTTTGCTCATTAAAAAAGAAAAGAAACCAGGTCACACAGACTCTGAAAGTGAGGATGGTAGTGGACTTAAGAAACATTCCATATTTGATATCATCGATGATGGTCCTGCATATATCTCGATGTATGACAAAGTTAAAGCTCGTTCAACAAAGAATATGCAAAAACAAGAGGAAGAAAAACGGCAAGAGAAAATGAGAGAGAAGTTCAACTTACTTAAACAATCTCGAGCCAAGCGAGAGGAGAAGAAAAGATCCACTTCTTGGGACGAAGACTCTGAATCTGATGCAGAGCGGGAACTTTCCGAGAAACCCAAGAGACACAACAAGGCAGTAATAAGCAGCTCCTCAGAGGATGGAGACAGGGAAGAAAGAAAGAACATTCAAGCCCGTATTCGCCCTGTTGTTAGAATCAAAAAGGAAGACCTTTCTGGTGCAGGTAGATCAGATTCTGACTCCGACATTTTGGGTGCGAGAAGATCTCTGGTTAGCGAAGATGATGAGAGCTCGGCTCGTACTAAAAATGTCTGCCCATCTAGGAAAATTAGTAGAGCAAAACTAATATCAGACACGTCTGAAGATGATGTAACTTCAGGCAAGACAAAAATCAATGTTATCAAAACTGAGGTATATTCTGCCGAAAGCGAAGTTGATATGGGATTCGCTGATTATGAGGACAAACACCATCTGAATAGAAAAAATATGAAAAATAACAAAATTAACAAAAATATTATGGAAATGAATGATGAAATATCTAAGAATGCTAACTTTGATTTGATTAAAACTTTGGGTGATAAGCCAAATTTCAAGAAAGTGTCTGGAAAAAATAAAGGACAGTCAATGAAATCATCCTTGGATTCTTCAGATGATGAAACTAATATAAAGTTTTCATCTGATATAGTGAAGACTGAAATATTTGGAGAGGAAAAACCATCTGGAATCAAGAAAAATATTGGACGAAACAAGTTGAATAAGTGCTCTGTGGGGTCTTCTGAAGATGAAAGCTCCAAAAAGTTACTTGACCATATAAAATCTGAAAGTCATGTGGACGAGAAACCAATCAGTCTAACCCAAGTCATAGTTAGAAATAAAATTAAAAAATCATTGGAATCCTCTGACGATGATGACATTTTAAAAACTGATATTTTTGGTGATGAAAAACAACTAGGATTTAAAAAATCTAGCAAAAATAAAATGTCCAAAAATGTTACAGAGTTTTCAATGCAAGATTCGGTAACGAAGAAATACCTTCCAGACGTCGATAAGTTAGATATGTTTGGTGACGTTATACCTCATGAAAAGAATGCCCTCACTCAAAATAAGAATGCCATCTTGTTTAATGACATAGAAGTGAAAGTAAATTCAACATCTTTAACACAAATGGATAAGAAAACAAATTACTATGAAAATTCTGTCGATAAGGTCGGCGAAGTTGTAAGAAAGAAACAACACAAGAATAAAAAACGGCGACAGAAGAATTTCCAAATGGACGAAGAGATGATGAATAAATCAGATCCACTAAACAAAGATGATGATCACATTCTCACTCCCGAGGAGGAAGCAAAGCTAAAGGCAGACCGTAAAAGGCATAAACGGGAACGACGCAAATCTACTCATAGCGATGATAGAGACAGTAAATCTTCTAAACCCAGGAAGAAGAGACTCTCAAAACCGGAACTAGGGGTTTTGAAAATAGAGAGCAATTTGAAACGAGAAGAAAAAATGGAAGATATTTTTGGGCCATTATCTGATGATTCCGAGCCAGGTATTGTGAAACAAAGCCCAATACCTCACGACAATGGCGGGAGATCTCTTGACAAACTGGGTGAGAAGTGGCAGGTATCTCTAGTCTATGGCTCTGACTCGGAATCCAGTATGGGACCACAAATTGAGTGCTTTGTCCCACGTGAAAAAGAGAAAAAGAAAAAAGACAAGAAACGCCGGGAGAAGAAGTCTCGCGAAATGGATGCAGGAGGCGTGGATCTGGTAGAAGCTGGCAGAGCTTTAGAAGCCAAGCTTCTTGGCCATGACGACTACCCCCATCTCTCTCCTATAACTCCCATGTCAGCTCCAACACTGACAAGGTCTGAAGACACCAAACCGATCTTGAACCATGAGACTGATGTTTTCAGGTTCACAGATGGTGATGATAGTTTGGAGACAATGCTTGTTGAGAAAATAAAAGAGAAAAAGAAGAAGCGCAAGAAATCAAAAGAGGAAAAGCAGAACCGGAGGGAACATCATCATCACCATCATCATGACAAGAACAAACAGTCTCCAGACAGGAAGTTGAGTGTTTCTTCTCTTGAAGACAGCAAACCACCTGCTCTTCCTTCACCCTCTCTACCTAGTCTGGAGATGCCTCTTAGTCCTCCACCCAGTAAACCACTTTTAGAGGATATATCCAACCCACCAATTCTACATGAAGCGGTTGCTAGTCCACCACCGAAGATACTTCCGATGGTATCATCTAAGCCTAACGAGAAAAAGAAGCCGGATAAGTTCATTCCAGGATTTGGTACTGATATTGATGATATTATTCATGAGACTGCAGTGAAAAGTATCTCAGAGTTTGAAACTCCCAAGCAAGAGCTTGCATCTCTTGTGAAAGATAACCTCATTGATAAGGCAGAGTCTAAGAATGAGGGGGATGATATAAATGGGGATGACGAAAAACCTAGAGCAGTCATATCCCAAGAAGAGACTGAAGATGCTGTTGCAGCTCTCTTGGGTGAATCCTTCGGCGGTGACTTTGCAGACTGTTATGTAGGTGAAGGTCACACCAGTCCTGCTCACAGAAGCACTGCCAATCCGGCCCAGCTGCCCACGGATGAAGAGGAAGAGACAAGGCAAGCTGTCGAGGGACTAATAGACATGAAACCCGATACGCCACAATCTGAGCCTGACCTGCAAATAGACACGGACACAGACCATGAAGTGGACGACAACTACTCTGGACTGAGGTTTGGTGCAGATGAATCGCCTTCGCCGAGAACATCAGATGGCATTGACTTTTCTCGGCCACCAAAGACTCCTGATTTCCATCCATCTTACTATGGTCAGCAACAGCAAAGTCTGGTGAAATCTTTTGAAGCAGATTCTTCGACATCAGCAACCAAATCTGTGGTAACTAGGGTGGATTTTGTTGAGCGGACCTCCTCATCACCTGCATCCCCAGTTCCATCCCCGCTTCCAGAACCTCTATTGTCACCTCCAAGAATATTGCCTCCAGAATCAACTCTCCAAGATGACCTAGAGAAAGAAGACCACACTTCTATTAAAGAAAACTCTTCTGTGAATTTAACTCTAAATAGTGCATCTGAGAATGTACCTGAACCTTTAACAAAAGAAACAGAAAAGTTAGAAGTAAAAGATATGGATAATAAATCTAAAGAGGAGCCATCACCACCTATATTGGAACCAGAAGTACCCTGTACAGTAATAGAGGAAAAAGAAAAAGTACCAGCAGAAAAACCATCTGAAACAACTCTTGAACCAGGTCCATCAATAACTTCACAACCTATACAAATTTCCCCACTCCCTTTAAAGACACATTCGCCGCAATCGTCTCCAAAACCTTCGCTATTTTTATCACCATCAGAAATAGCTGAATTGCCACCAGAAACGATTGCACCACCAAAAATAACTGCCCCATTATTGGAAATAGCTGAACCACAACCAGAAACAATTGTACCACCACCACTACCACCACAAGAAGTTGTACCTACAGCCATACCAAATTCACCAGAGCTTGAAATACCTATTACTTCACTTTCTGATAAAATCGAAAACATTACAAATCCTCTAAAAGAAGAACGGTCACTGTCACCTAAACAAAACCCGGTTGATGAAATTGAACCTCAAGTTGATAAATCATGTTTAGCTGTCACGGAAGAGATAAAAGAAACCATTTCAAAAGTTGAGGAACCATGTTCCGTTACTGCTGACATTTTGATTTCTGGTGAGCCCGAATCAAATAAAATTGGGAAAGGTAGAGATGAAGAAAATAAAATTGGGAAAGATGGAGATGAAGAAAAAACAAGTCCCATTTATGAGTCACCGATCCTTTTGAAGGACATTGTAACCCCAATTAAACCAAATTGTGTGAAAGAAGAACCACAATTGCTGCCTGTTGATTATAGACCAAACATAATCACACTTGACTATCCCAAACCCTCGGACAGCGAACACGAAGACACGCAAGAGGAAGAGAAAACTGAGCCAGTTAAAAGAGAGGATCCCTTCAAGCATTCATCTCTGGCCAAGTCATTTGAAATGGACAGAGAGGAGGATGAAAACAAAGACATAACCCAGGCTACAATCTCAAATGGTAACAGAGACATGGATATAAGCCCTTTCAAAGGTGCAGACTTTGGTCTTCCTTCAGATGAAGGAAGAAGTTTCATTTGCTCGTCGAAAGAAGATAGCGGCTTTGTATCTGCAATCAAGGAAGAGCAGTGCAGCGACATAGCAAGAGAGTCCGACTTCTCTGAACCAGAGAGCGACATGAAACAAGACAATGATTTTGTGGCATCTATTCTTGCATCCGAGTCTATGAACCACGCACTAAATACAGATGACAGTAGGTCAGGACATGAGAGTGGAGGGGATGAACCGTTCAAAGAGCGTGAGATAGAGACGGTATCTGTCATCAAGGAAACAGATGCTCACCTTAGATTCAAGGAGGAGAAGGATCCATTTGCCTCCCCTATCACTGTGAGATCGGAGTCTCCCAACATGAAAGACAGTTTCGATGTGTTGATGATAAATAAGGATATGGATTCAGGGCTTCTCACTGGTAAGTGCAGTTTGAGCAATGCTATTCGGGTGGATTCTGACTTTTGGTCCGCTAAAGAGGTTAACATAGAGTCTGTAATAAAGAAAGTTGACGCGTTGTGCTCTGCAGATGAGTTAGGGGAACTAGATGCGAACAAGGAATCCGAGGAAAGTAAGGATAAAAAGTGGTTTGATATGATTCGGGGTAAAGATAATGGTAAATCTTTGCTTGATATACCAAAAAAAGTAGAAACCAAGCTAGAACATCCTATGAATTGTTTGTCTGTTGTTAAGCAAGAAGAAATATTTAAAAATGAAATTAAAATTAACAACAAAGAAGACAAGCCTGATGTTAAGCCAGATATTGAAAAACCAACACCAGATGAGACTGAAGTTAAAACAAACCTCACATCAGACCATGACGAACATTATCTGAAAGAGAGCTCACCGCCGGATGAGATTAATCCATTCCTTGTTTCGGACGAGGGTGAACAAATACCTACATCAGCAGAGTCGTCTCACGAAGATGAGGCAGACACTTTCGAGAGTTCTACTGAATCCTTGAGTGGCAACTTACCCACACCAAGGACATCCAGGAGGGGAAGACGGGGGGCTGGAGGGAGGAGGAAAATACCAGCTCGCAGCATTGCTACACGCAAAACTCGCACCACCACAGGACGAAAACAGCAGCACCCCGCGTCTGATTCCTCAGTTTCACCTAGGAGAGGTGGAAGGCCATCAAGGGGTGGTGGGAACAAGTCGCCCCGTCATGATCACTTATTTCACGGAAACAAGAAAGCTTCTACTGATGTATATGAGTTTCATGATGATTCTGAGGAAGAGGGTGGGAACGGCAGCGGAGAAAAGAACCGCCCACGACTGATTCTGACTATTAAGAGTCCTATCAGTGGAAACCCTGGTAATGGGAAGGACAGTGCCATCAAGATTCCTCCCACGGTGACAGTTGTAGAGACCCGTGAAGAATTCCCCATACCATCTGCTGCCACCACCACCACTACCACCACCCGAAAATCCAGAAGACTTCAGGAGAAAGATGGGTCTAGAAATACTGTGGACGAAGTCATTGATGATGTGATCCGTGCTGCGACTGTCGTGACAAGGTCTGCTTCGGCTGCTACCGTTGTAGCTACCTCTCCCATACCGACTAGGCGTTCCTCGAGGCAGACAGCAGGCCACAGAGTCCCTCCCATTGTTGTGGAACCGAAAAAAGCATCTCGCAATGGTAAGAAACGCGCTAAGCAACGAAGAGCTTCTGAGACCCACGATGATTCAGGGGAGGAGAGCAAGAAGAAGACCTATGAAGAATATGGCAGAAGGAAGTCTTTGGGGTCTCCTACCAGCAGTGGAAAGGAAACCAGCGACAGCTTTGACATGGATAAGCCATTGATGTCCCCGGTGAAGTCCAAGGATGAGGCACTACTATCGTCTGTACCACATTCTCCATCTCCAGTGAAACCCCGAGTCGAAGAGAACAAGGAACCCATGACTTTGATCGACCCTGTGACGGGACTGCTGATGGTGATGAGGGAGTCGGAAGAAGGCCAATACATTCCGGTGACCACGGCGCCTGTGGTGGTCACGGCTACTCCAACGCCTTCTGAAGGAAATATGGTAGAGAAGCAGGTCGAGAAGGGCAAGATTTTGACATCCACCATCACTGCTGACACTGCTTCTACAGTGGTAAGTACTAATATTCTAATAATATTAGTTGTACAAGTATATAATTTAATATAAGTCATTCACGAGCTAAGTATACCTGGATGACAGCTCGAAATGTTACTAGAAGTAATCCCTAATATATCACTACGCCAACAGCTGACATCTATCACTTTGGTTGACTGTAATGAAAACAGATGGTAATATATTAATGTGATAGTTAACCAGAGTAATTTAGGCCAATTGTAAGAGCATAATTATTTTAAGGTTTATTCTGGCAGGAGGTTAGCCCACACCACACGCTTATACATTTCCTTGGAAGTCAAGAGTATCGGGTTGCCTTCCTGCTGAGAATAGCATATAACTCATATAGCTTCATCCTGTTGACGAGCGAGCCCAGTGCGGCCAATGGACCTTTGGGCTGGTGTGAATCGAGATCAGCATGTTTGTGTGTGAGAAGAACACACGGTGGTTGACTGTTGGAAGCCATGCTGGATGCATGTGTGGTAGGGTTGCCGTTTGACGAGATGACGAGATAAGATGTGATCTGGTGGTTCACACCGGGTCTCTGGGTAGTTTTCGCGAGTTCCGTTATCGCGGGTGCTCCCTCGTCACAGGGAATTACCTCATATTTATGTAGTAGCTTAGTATATATCTAGAGTAATAAACATATCTTCTTGGACTAACTCGCTAGCCTCATTCCCCACGAACCATCCATCCCAACCCCTACCGCTCGGGGTCCATACCTAACCATGTAACTCCCTAGGGTGCTCCGGTAGTATAGTAGTTAGGGTTGGCTACCGGGCACCCCAAATAAATAGGGATGTTATACAATATTATTTATATATTTATTTGAGGTCGGGCACAAAGTTTATTTATAGTTTTATTCCTCTTAAAAAAAATATTAACACCACTTTCACTAAAACTTATAACGAACATAGCCTCAAAATGGTGACTGACGAATCTAAACCATATGATTGAACATAACGGTAAACAAGTTTTTTTACAATGATGCAGACACGCAGTTGAATGAAAATATTTTATTCGGTTAAATATTTCAAAATACAATAAAATAATCATAAAATCATTTATTATATGTAAAAAAAGACAACAATTTTTTCTTTTCCAAGTAAATACGATGCCTGTATTAAAAGGTATTGATGTGTGCACTGCACTCTATTACACAAAATCAGTGACGTTCCAAAATGAAAAATAAGTACTTTTAATCATGTTTAAAATATTGTTTTGAGTTAGATAAAAAGAAATTATTTAAAAAAATGAAATAGTATGAGAAAACTTAAGCTTACGTTATTTTAAATGTAATATAACATGTAATTAAAGATCTTTACATTTATAACAAAACTGTGATCTTTTACAAGTGTTGGCAACCCAAAACCTAAACGTATGATTTTCGAACATGTCATCCAGGTAAAAACCTATCGTGAATGGAATATACACACAAATGTCCATTCTTAGTTAAATGTTTCCCCATCTGGCTTTAATTATGTAAGGAATCACTTGTAGCCGTCTGTGGGAAGATTAGTTAGTATTTATGTACCTTTGCTTGTAGGGCGCCCAAATGTACTGGCATACTTTCTTTCCATGGAAGTTCTAACCGTGTCCCGATAAGATGAGGTGGTGATGATAATGAAAATGAGGATGTGGAGCCAGTAGATACACTTAACCTACCTTAAGCCTAACTAACCAGACCCTGGTGACTGATGGGACTAAGCTCTTTTCATTTAATAAATAGCCATAGTACTAGTCGAGAATTAAACCCGGGACCCCTGGAGTGGTAGCCAAGAGCACTGACCACTATACCACAAAGCCAGTTAATAATGCTATTAGCGATTTAAAAAAAAAATCCATTACTGTTTCCATCCTGTGAGTTTTTTTTAAAAATTCAAGTCATATTTTCCACTACCGGCTTGCTAGGCCTGTTGCAGGTAGCTTCATATGCCTTATAATCCATCTTAAGACTGAATTTCATGCGTTAATGTCTTAACAAGGCAACATTCCTTGCGATGAATGATCACAGGTTCGCCAAAACCCAAGAAAATTCAAGCACAATTTTCAAACAGAAAGGTTATGACGGTAGTGTTATAGGATTAGAACTTATGTAACCTAGAAAAAAAAACTATCAATGCTGAGGTGTACTGCCATACATGAAAGAGAAAAAAAGGAACAAAAGGCATGGTCTGTTTGCACCCTCAGTCTCCTTGATGAGTTTGGTTGCAAAGTTTTTGATCATCTGTACCTTGCGGCAAGTCACTACGACTTGTTCTTTCAGACTGAATACATTCCTTGGGCCACAAAGCTTCTGGGATGATGATGAGCCACAAAAATGTTGCCTGGAATTTACTGAACTCAAAGGCGTCAAGCTTCTATCACATGAAGATTTAAGCTACAATAGCCCCGTGGCTTCTTTGGTGCTGACTGACAGCTCACATCTGACTTCTGACAGCTGATAAACACACGTTTTTGCAGATCATATGGTTCAGCATAGGGATACATAATTTGGTCTGATAACTTTTAAAGCTGTCATCTGTGAGCTGTCAGTCAGCACCAAAGAAACCATGGGGCTACTGTAGTGTGTCACACTATGAATACCTGCGATTACAAAAATATGTGCAAAAATGGTCTATGTTCATGTATTAATTTTGGCACCAACACATATTTGGGAGAAAAAAAAAGTTTTTAATCGGCCCTTACTTTCCCAACACCTCTCCTACAACTGATATAAGGGTGGAAAACAAACATTTTTATTAGACTAAATTTTCAGGACATTTCATTAGCTAATGAATATCTCACTAACCTAACCAGTGATTTTATTATGTCGATACAGTTTTGTTTAAATTATATTTTCTTGAAATTGAGTTTTATTTTGAGAAAGCTATTGTTTCATGGCAGGCAAGAATTTTTAACTTATGTTTAGAATTTTTGGCATTCTTTTTATTCCCAACTATCCTGGGTTTTTTTTGCTGATATTTAAACACGAGTAATGCACTTGTAACAACAAAATTGACGATTATCTTTACCTTTTATGTAATTATAGAGCATCCATTGTTGGAAGGTTTACATTTAACTTTTTTTTTTTAACACGGTATTTTACTACCCGTTCGGCTTTTACGTTTATGTACTATCCATGCTAATGATTAAAATAACCAAGAAGTTTATATTTAAAGGAAGTGTAACTGAACTTTCATGGAGGGAGAGTGGAAGACCATTTTGGAAAAACCCACCCTGAGAACACACAGACAAGATTCGAACCTCGATCTCCCCCGTCATCGGCAGTCTAATTTACTACAGAGTACAGATTATATGTTTTGGTGAATAGATATGGTATCTTTTCCTAGATGTTAAGTTACCACTTCTACTGTGGATGGCCTATATAGTAACTTATCTACTTTCAGATAAAAACTTTCCCATGAGAATTGGACTTGCCATTCATAACTGTCGAAGGTTTTAAGTTAACAAATAAGGCATAGTTTAAATCGTTGAGAAAGAGTCACTTTTCACAGCGTGTACAAAGAATATTTTATAACAAGAAATACAAGTTATTAAAACAGTGTGTTTATTTTCACCTCGCGGAGGTTTTCCTTTGTTGTGTGCATCTGACGCCGTTGGTTTGGAACTGTGTGTACAGTAGCCCCATGGCTTCTTTGGTGCTGACTGACAGCTCACAGCTGACTTCTGACAGTCAACATTTAGGTATATACCTAAATATTGACCGTCGGAAGTGACAGCTGCTAAACACATGTTTTTGCAGATCATATGGTTCGGCGTAGGGATGCATAATTTGGTCTGGTAACTTTTCAAAGCTGTCAGTCAGCACCAAAGAAGCCATAGGGCTACTGTAAGTATAATAGAAATACGTTTGTCAGTGTCTAGCCGATAACACAGAATGAGAGTTTTTAAAGCCATAACAATTAAATAGAAAACACCGTGTCAACTGTCTATTGTTATCTCTGTCTAGTCGCGCTGCTACTGGTCGACCAGTCTTGTGATTGTTGAGGGGTAAGGTGCGAGAGGGGAAGGGATTGGGAGGATCGTGCTAGTACTATTACTAAACAATCGGTTTTTAGTCCTCTTCGCGTATTGGTCACACTCACTTGTCATACGTTGTTGGTGGGTTAAACGGCTCTAACTTTTATTTGCCTTTTTCGCTTTTTCAATCAAGGGGTCCCCCTCGAGATCATTTATTTTTTTATAAGTTACAGGTATGTTCCGTTTGTGTTTTCTATTAGATTTGCTCGACACGACCTTGAAAATATACCAGTGTTGGAAGTTCTACTTATTTTGAAGGACTCGTGTGTTATTTTAAAGTTTATTTGTTTAGTTTGTCATTCGACCATTTTAATTACTAAGATAGTTTTGTACATAACATCTATCAGGGAAGAGGGCTTTAAAAAGAGAGCGAGTATCTTATCAGCGCATTCCAGCAACACCAACCAGATAAGGAAGCCGAAACCCTTCTGCTGCTATAACTGTGTGTCATTGGTTGGGATTATCTGACCC
>CABEEJ010001490.1:61929-121492 GCA_901482245.1 Timema douglasi
TTTTTTTTTTTTTTTTTTTAAATATGGGCGGATTTTTTTCCCTCTCAAATTGGTACATTAAAAAATTTACAATTTTAGTAAAAATGGAAGGGGAAAAAAATAACAGATATTTACTTGAGCAGTTTTATACTGTTGCCTCAGAATAAAAATAAAATAAGATGTTTCTTAGTGGCAGTAACCTAATCGGGAACACATTCACCAATAACGGAAAGTAAAAAAGGGAATTAGCATCACTATAGAAATAAAAGGAATTTATTAGCTGCAAAGTTTATCTATAAATTTTGTTGTGATAAATCGATAATAATTTTTTAGTCAGTAAAAGCTCTAAAAACGAGTGAGGCTATAAATAATAATAAAAAAAAATTGGATCTCAAATTTATAGTATCATTCAAAATTATTATTTTTTAGTTGCTTATTCTGGTGTTCCTGCTAATGTTTTAGGTGGGGTGTCCTAAGTTCCCGACAACTCCGAAAGCCCATGTCTTACAGCAAGTGCCGAAGGGTATTTTGCCCCAACAGCCGGCACACCAGTCGACCACAAACCTTCCTGGGGCTAGTATTCAAACTCAAGCTCTGGGACTGAAAGTTAACCAGATGGTTCATCCACCATTGAAGACCATCCCAGGGGTGAACACCACCACAACGATCCACTCGAAAGTCCGAGACCTGTCCGCTCATCACGGTGCTACGAACACTATGGCCAAGGTCTTGGTGACGTCGTCACCGACCCCCATCAACCCGAAGGCTCACCTTCTCCAAGCTGTGGCGGCCATAAAGCCCGTGACTGTCCTCACCACCCAAAACACACCTCAGATAAACCCAGCTCTAGGAAAACTTCATTTGGCTCACTCGCCTCAGT
Source organism: Timema douglasi (assembly GCA_901482245.1). Classification (NCBI taxonomy): domain Eukaryota; kingdom Metazoa; phylum Arthropoda; class Insecta; order Phasmatodea; family Timematidae; genus Timema; species Timema douglasi. The sequence continues at coordinate 62,789 of CABEEJ010001490.1, forward strand.
CGGTTCCCGTCAACATGAAGACCATACCAAACTCTGTTGTCCCAATCAACCCTAAAGCTCACCTGCTGCAGGCGGCCGCCAACTTAAACGCCAGCCCAATGAAGAACGTGATCCATATGACGGCGACTCCCAAAGGACCCCCGCATCACAACATGCCAGGACCACAGAGCCCCAAGACTCATGCGGGTTTGATGGGGCCCGTAAATAAGGCCCCTGAGCCTCCCAAAGCCCACCTCGGTCTAGCCCAGCAGCCCATCTTGACTGGAGCGGTGGCCAGCCCGCCACTCAATGCGACACACATGAACAGTCAACAACCCATCGTGACGGGCGCCAGTAGTTCGAGGGCTGTAGCTCTCAAACCCCTGGTAAGTTCTTGTCTCATTTCTGTGTAAAATATCACCTTTCTTTTTAAAAAAAAGTCACAGCCAGACACACGAGATTTGTTCCGCTGCAACCAAAACATCTTGATCAAGGACAGTGGGTTCTTACTACGACCACCCTCATAAAAACAAGGTATTGCCAATACGGTAGATAAAACCCTTGAACGAAGCAAACATTAAGGCAGTGGTATGCCAATTCACAGGGGCACAGTTCCAATCCATTTGTATGACACATTTTAAAAACTATATTGTTAGTAAGTCTTTAGTAAGTGTGTTGTAATCCCTGTGATTGTGTGTGACCACCAGGGTCCCTGTCTCTCCGGGGTGAATCTTGCCAAGGGCATCATGGAGCCCCCTAAGGTGGAGGTGTCCATGGGTGGGTGCATTGTGGTTCCAACAGCGAGCCCACAAGCCCGTGGGCAGGTCATGCAAGCTGGGATGCCTGTGCCTGCCTATGAGGCGTCATTGGTAAGTACAAACGGCTCTTCCTTTTATAATAGACTTCCCGTCAGTTTTGAGACCAGCAGGCAGTATAAGGTGTTAAGACTTTCATTGAACTTGGTTACTGTTGGTGAGATTTTAGGAGCTTGAATCCTGACCCGTTGCACAGAGGATAGGAAGATTCCTTCCGCACATGTTTTTCAGCCTTAAAATATAACTTAATTTTATTAATCATCTCATATTTCTAAGAGATTAACAAGATAATTCATTCAAATTTAAACAAATTTATATATCAATAACTATTGAATGATTCCCCAATACATTTATAACTGATTTTATATTTTTTAAATAACAATATTAATTTTGATATCGCGATTCTTAGTTCTGAAATCCCAGAAAACGATGCAAGTTTTGGTGTCCAAACGAAACAGCAATATTCAGAATTGTGCTAGTTTTCATTGCGACCATTATTAGCTTTGTATCTTGCCATTTCACTCTAGTCCCGGTAAATTGCCAATACGCTAGATCCTTGTTGATCCGAACTGATTGGAACCGACGCTTGCTCAGATGAGCGAAAACTCGGATCAAGCGGGAGAAAACATGAAGGTCGGCGGGGAGACAGTTTATGTTCATAAATATTTAATCACAGTTAAATGAGTTTTATAAAATTTATGTTCACTTACACGAAAACACATTGAGACTCCAACATGTAAATATTTAGCTTTTACTATCAGAAGTTCCCTAAAATTCTCTTTTTTAATTTTGGGTTTGTTATCAATAAATGCACCAGTACAATACATAAATAAGATTATGTTTAATGTAAGGTTGGATACATGGAAGGAGATCCAAACTGTAGATATGTAATAATCGAAAATTTGTGAAAAGTAATTGAGAAGAAGACCCTGAATGTTGACATCTCTAATCTATACATATTTTTATTATATAAGAAGTAATAACAATAATATAATTCACAGTGTAATTTGTTTGTCAAAGTAGTTAGCTCTTTGAGGTGTGTGTAGTGCCTTGGCTCGACATCAATGGCCATGGTTTATTGGTCTTTCTCTACCAATTCCATCCTTTTTCAAACTTATGGAAATTTATTGGTTTTGGTTTGTTAGTTTTTGAGGTGTGTCTGTTTTTTTAAAAAAATCACAATGGTGGCGGGTTTGATTGTCTGGTGTGACAATTTTGAAGAGTTTTCCCCTCAAGCTTATAGACTCATCTTTATTACACACTGCTCCCAAAAAGATATACACCCACTGAAAACCATAAAAGTGGCTGCGTTATGATTTTAACTAAGGCTAATACTACATCATAACTAATCATGTGGCTCTAGTTAATTTAATATCTATCAGGCAGGCCATTTAAAATAGATAAAACATATCTATGCCTTTTTATAAGGCATTGTAGCAGCTCATAAATAAATCAAGATCTGTTCATAAAAAGTTGAGCCTTAATCGAATGGTCACTAGTTGTGGACAAAGTAACTAATAGAGTTAGAATTGACCCAAAAATATGCCGTTATTCCCCTCCCCCCTCCTAAAAACAGCCTTCAAAAAACCTTAATGTGGCCTATAATAACATCCTTAGATAATACGTAACAAATGTTGTAACTTTGAGTATTGCATTTATCATTATCAAAATAGTTTATTATTGCTGTAACAGAGGGTGTTCTTTACCACTGCTTGGCTTAAAAACGCTATTTAAAAATAGATGGACCTTAACACATTAATAAAGAAATCTAGCTTCAAGCCAAAATAGCCGATAGAATGAAATACTGAGTCAAACCTTCTAAATAGCTACTACTACTGCTACTACTACTGCTACTGCTACTGCTATTACTACTACTACTACTACCACCACCACCATCACTACACTACTACCACCACTACTACTACTACTACTACTACTACTACTACCACCACCACCATCACTACACTACTACCACCACTACTACTACTACTACTACTACTACTACTACTACTACTACCACCACCACCACCATTATGACCACTCACACGTCTTAGTGGGAATCATGCACGGTGTAAACTGGTCATGGGCTTAATTGTGTTCCAAATGAGTAAATATGATAAAATGACCCCCTCCAAGAAACCTTTCTCCTCCTATAACACTGAAACATATCTACTTTGGCTCTGAAAAACTCACTTGGGAGTACATCTTTCCAGGGCTAAGACCTATGTTACTTGGCTGCGATAAAAAAAATAGCTACTTGAGCCCTTTAAACACAATAGATAAAGGTAAAAAAACTATTATTCTGGATGAGGCAGAAAACACCGGTTGCAAAGAACCACAAGTTGTGCTCAAAGAATCTAAACAAATGGGAGGCATTGGGTGAACTGGGGGAGGTTTTTCCTAAATGGTTTTCCACTCTCCCTCCATGCAAATGCGGGTTCACTTCCTTTAATTCAACCTTCCCAATTCCTAATCCATTAGTGTAATTATTACTTAAAGCGTATAACCCGAACAGGTAGTAAGACACGGTATTAAATAATAATAATAATAATAATAATAATAATGTTTGTCAAAGAAAAATCTTGTGAATTTTAAAATTTGTGTAAAACTAATATTCCAATGTGTTACAAATGCATACATTGATTAATTATTTTCTTGAGTTTTTTGGCTGGTATTTGCTATCTCAACTACCCAAAAACCTCTTTTATTGAAAAAGATGTAATTATTAGAATTAGATTTATTGCAATATTGGATAATATTTAAATAAAATCTTCTATATTGAAGATAAATAAAACATACTGAAAAATATGGAGAAATCAAGTAATTTTGAAATGTAAATTGTAATTGTTTAGGCACCATATGATGTGTGTTCAATTCCTATTAGACATGAGTCATTTAAATACTAAAAATTTTGTGAAAGTCTTACCAATATTTTGTTTTGTGTGTGGGGCGCTAGCTATTTAACCGCTCACTAACTTATTTTAAGGACACAACCATTGACCACTAAATGTTTTAACAACTATTAACTCTCGATGCCACTTCCTACAGAAGGAAATCAGAAAGAATAAAAGAGAGATAGAAGAAATTGGCAAAACATTACCCGACATTTAGAAAGTAATGTATTAGATGGAAGATTAGCACAAAGGATAAACATACTTAACTACTCTGAGGCATTAGGAACTTGAAAGCTTATTGCCACACTTATAAAAAGAAAGAGAAAAACAATCCAATCAAGAAACAAACACCCCTTAAGTACATACAAAGAAAATTAATGAATGATTATTTAAACAAAACATCACTCTGTGAGGTAAATAACACATTTGAAATATGCATAGGAATACACAAAAAAAAACAATGAATAAAAAAAACTAAACAAACACCGTTTACACTTCACACTGCTACTCTTTTTTTATTTGGTAATAAAATGTATTGTAAAATTGTTTGTAGTGAGTGGCACTTAAGCTTACACAGAGTTTGTAGTTGCTATAATATTTTCGATACAGACACAATAAACACACATAATTTCTCAAAGGGCCCTAATGACCTCATTGTGTCGATGGGCCTCTAAACACCAATAATAATAATTTCTCGAAGCAGATAATAAATAAATGCAGCTGGGGACGGATGGTTTTGGTTTTGACAAGGTCTATCTTACTGAAATGAACTGATTGAAACAACAGAAGACGAAAAAAAAAAAAGATTTAGTGGTCGCACGATCTTTTACACTACTCTCGCAATAAACTAGACTTCCCATGAAGGGGAGACCGGGGTTCAATTCTGGTCAGGTGTACTTAAATAGTTTTCCTCTCTTCCTCCACACAAATGCAGGTATACTTCCTCTAAATTAAACCTTCTTCAACCCTAACCCATTAGCCTAATTAGTACGTTAGAGTATAAATTGATTGAGTAGTTAGACGCAGTGGTAAAAACTGTTATAAAAAACCACCAAAAACAATTGTTTTTGGCGCTAACACACAACATACCAAAGAGTACATACAGTTCAAATTACGTAAACAATATGTACACATACACTGTCCTTTATCTTCTTCCAAATATAACAATAGCTTGAAAGAGAATTCTAACAAAAAATTTTTAGTTGAATTTTATATTTTTTCAAATTGTCGGTATGCCCCAACACGACAACATACATCCATAGTGTAGAAATAAGCCTCCTCCACCATAGCTGTATGTACACATGTATGAGAGTGTGTGACTAACTAGTGCTTCACTAACCTGTTGTGGCAGCATGCCAGTTCTGGTGGCGTAGTGGCGGAACTGCTACCCAACCCCCAGTATGTCCTCACTCAGGGCAGGTCTCAGAGCCCTCCGCCCGCTCACCAACAGGTAACATGGGCTCCTCGACATGTAACTTGTGTCCCCTTGTCTTTGTTTGGTTTTTTTAATTTATTTAACACTCATTGTGTATCTTATACGCACAGTAGTTAATGTTATGTACGTTCTTATTCAGTGGGCAAGTTTGCAACTTGCGCTACTCTGTGAAGAGGTGTATGAAGCTTCAAAAACTTTTAAATAGGTTTAGAAATAAATTTGATCTTCAATGACGAAGAAGATAGGTATACCAGAAATATTTTTCCCCACAATAATGTATGTTTATTTTAAATTTTGGGTCGACCCTCGTGCTCTTGGGGCAAAGTGCTCACCTCAGGACCCGATGTTTGTGAGTTTAAACCCAGCCGGGGTTAACAAATCTTTCTTGAGCGATAAAAATCTGTTGCACAACTTCCTTTGGAGGGGAATTAAAGCCGTCGGTCCCGTGTCGATTGTGCCAAATAAAACGACCCTGTAAGGTATGTGAAAATATCCTTACAAACAAAATTGATAGGCCGTTTTGCGCTTGCTCGTAGAAATTTCCTGTGCTGATATAATCAGTCACTTCAGAAAGTGTACGTTAATTACCTAATAAAAAAAATAAAATTAAAATTTTGTTGTATTTATAAAATTAATGTTTGCATGTCATAAATCAGGTGAACATTTTTGCACTAAACTTTGTATTTTTATCAAAAGTAAAACTTGAATTGTATAAATATAAATAATTAGTATTTTTCTTTAACAAATAGCAGTAAGATTAGTTAAAACTTCAATCAGGCTTCACTTTGAAACACAAAAGTTTGCTTCATACATTTCTTTTCGGTGGGCTTACTTAATATTACCTTTGTACATCTTTGGATTGAATCCTGACCAGTTTGGTAGTTGTTTAATTTTTTATGGGGTATTAAAGCAAATTGGATGATTGTGCTAAAAATGGCGGCTTCAGGTGCAAATAACTCACAGTTTGTGTTGAATGCCTGAAAAAAACACAATAAATAATAGCATTCGTTTCTATTTTACAAAACACAAAATAGGAAGTTGTTTCATTGCATGTCATAATGTCATACTTATTTTATTTCATATCCTCAGAGATTTTTTAAACAGTAAAATATATTAAATGTCAGTAATTAACTCTCCCTTCCTCATTTGAAATACATAAATATACATTTGCATAGTAACTTTTTTTTTCTTCTTTGAATGTAAAACTTTCTCAATTAGTTTGTTAATATGCTGCACACTTATGTAATCTTCATTTCATTTTTTTTTACATTCTCTTGCTGCCTCTTTAGGTTGTACACAACTTAGATTTAATTTAATGGGGCAAATGAGTGAATACGAATTTAAAGGATGGGAAATTACCCTTATTTTTTACTAAATCATTACTTATTAGTCATTATATAAACTTGGAGTGGAGAAAATTTTCATACAATAATTAATTGTACATGTCCAGCTAAGCTTAGGAAATGGAAATAATTATTATTTATTTATGGCTTTGGATGAAGCTGTATCAAATATCATATTCCTAAATTTTAAAAATGACACCTGCACACAAGAATTGAACCTGTGACCCTTGGTCTTAGCTCAATGGTAGATTGTTGGCGTGCCAAGCTAAGATTCCTGGGTTTGATCCCCGTGTCTAGGTGTCATTTTTCAAATCTACAAACATTATTTACATATTTAGACACCTTTGGCCTTGAAATGATAGTTTATCGGATGGTAAAAGAATCTAATGTGATAGGGAAGGATAGTTTTGTAGGTCTTGATAGAAACAAATGTAAACATCGCCTTTCATTTCTTTTTACACTTTTCACAGAAAATTCACCAAAATCAAAAATGATATGTAATGAATATGAAAGTCATTTAAGGTATTTACTGTGCCTGAGTACGGCTTGCCTCTGACCTAGAGGTTGAGGTTCGAATCAGGGGTAAGGGTGGTTTTTATGGTTTTACATCTCTTTCTACCAAAAAAATAAATAAAAAATCTCCAAATTCTGCCTTTATCTACCTCACTTAGTGTTAATATTGGTCTAGCTCGGGAGGTAGCAAGACACACGACGAAAGTGAAGTGTTTAACATCACCGATATTCAGAAATAACGGCAGGTATTCTAACATTGGCCGTTGACCTTGTTTGTTAGTCGCATGATTTACGGCGTCCTCACAAAGGGTTGGATTGCTTGGAGCTCAGGGTTCGAATTCCGCCCAGATTTAAATCCTAAATAGTTTCCCAATCTTTCTCCATGTAAATATGGCTACATTTTCTCTATATCTTATTCCTAATCACCTGCTTCGGTGGCTCCATGGTCTAACGAGCTAATCTTGTGTCGGACTAGACTGCCGAAGGCAGGGAGATCGGGGTTCGATCCCAGTCATTTGCACCGGGTTTTCCCCCTAAACGGTTTCCCACTCTTCTTTCATACAAATTCTGTTGCACTTCCTCTAAATTAAGCCTTCCATATCTCTAACCCTTTAATTAGTACACAGGTGTGTAACCAACAGGTAGTAATAAGATGTGCTAAAAAAAAATCCTCATTCTAACAACATTAGTATTAGAACGGCTAATGAGATACCACCAAGAAAAACAAGGTCATTGGTCGTTCCTTCTTAGTAGTCAAAACTTTTTTTTAAACAATAAGTTTTGATTTTCTATCAATACATAGTAGCACTAGATTTTTTTAACACCTAACTGTAATTTCTAAGCTGGCTGTATTTTTTTTTCAACAAATGACAAATGACTACATTTATCCACAAATTCTTTTTGTTAGTAATTTTGTCTGATAGTGTATGCATGCTTGGTAATGTTTTCTGTAATGCACTTTGTCTAACAACTCACCTGCATGCCTCTTCACTATTTTAAATGAATAATGGTCAACACAGAGACCAAAAACAAAATATTTGCCTCTGTACATGTTCAATATTATTTATTATTATATTCTTCTCTTTTATATTATGGATAATCCAGTACCTATAAAAGATTTTGTTTAGTTCCTTGAGAGAGAGGTCATAGCTTATTTCTCATCTTTTATCTGAACCAAAATCAACCGCTGTAAAAAGGTTTCAAATTGTTGGTTTTGTCTAACCTTTTAGCGCCACCACCGAGTCAATGTGGTCGACCTTCTGGATTAGTGCTATTTCTGGAGTTTCCTGATAGGTGGAGTTAAAATATATATTACCAGAAAGAGAACACTCCACTCTATGATTGTCTATAATGCTGGCAGCTTAAATAAATAACTGGTTACAAAATATTATGACTTGGTAAAGAAAACCTGAAATAGGCTTGGTTGACACTCTTCGCATGTGAATCCTGAATAAGTCACGGCACTAAAAAAGTTAATTAGATTATATTCAACATTATTTTGTCAATGTAAATAATTTTGATTGGTAAAAATCCAGTTAAAATATTTATATTGACAACAATAAACATAAATTTGCTTCTCTCCAAACTACTGCTTCACATTTAAAGGACAATAGTTTGTGGTTACTAGTGGTCTACAAGCTAAACTTCTTTTCCTTTCAAGACAAGTTCAAGCAAGCTTCTCAAAAAATGTCCTAAATATCGAGTCAAGCCAAGCTTTAATCTAATAGGTACATAGGCCTACTTTTAAAACATATATGATTTCATTGATTTAGGTATGAATCAAATAATTATTGGAGTTTAAAATAAAATAAAGCTTATTTGGAATTACAATCGTATTAATTTTCATAGTGAAAAGAACAAAAGTCAACTTTACTTTTCACAAACAAAATACACACGAGTAGATAAATAAAGAGTCTTCCATCACCAGATATAATAAAGCCTTATAGCTTTATACAACCAAGCTTTTATTAAAGACTTAAGCTCCAAATTTTAATACTTAATTCTGTTAACAATGATCAGATTTATTGATTATTACTAAAGGCATCATTTAAATTCCAATCGAAGCGAGGAACCCCTGGTTTTCCCACCAAGTAGAAGCTTACTATCCTTGGTTTTAATTTAATCTGAACTCTTTTATTCAGCCATGTATTTTTTTAATGTTTTGTTGATTGTTTTATTGTAACATGTGTAAGAATACTAATTGTATTTTATTTGATCAGGGTGACGTAGTTCAACATTTCGGGTACCCGCATCACATCAGGGGAACTCCAGACATTGTGCCGCATTACGTACACTCCCAACTGGCTTACCAGCAGTTCCTGAGGGCTCAACAAGAAGCCCTTGGGGCGCACATCCCTTACCATCTACCACCAGGTACATCAGCATAGTACCTTTCAAATAGCTCTCTTACATTACTTATAAACTAACTTAAATCTAGAAAAAAAAACACCGTGGATGAGAGAACCCGCATTTCACCAAAAGTTGATATGTATTTAATTTGTGAATGCATTTAAAAAATAATTATTTAAAGTTTTATTTATTTGATTTTTGTGTTAGGTTAACATCAGAAAATTTCCTTTCTAAGATTTTGTGCCCGCGCTGAACTTATTATAAAACTTGAGGTTTTTTTTCTACCCATATAAAAATATTTCTTATTTGTAACTGTACCGGAAAGTTTTTTGAACATGATTTTTGTTTTGCATTCTTCCAGGAGCTGTGAGGTCTCCCATGCTAGCCAGTCTGGACGTCAAGTCTGAACCCGAGTCGGAAGAGTCCATCCGGGGAAGCAGCCCCTTAGAACTGAGACGCCCCGCTAGCAACAGCAGCTCGACTCGTAGCAGCGTGGTCTCTCACAGCCTCCAGTCCCCCCACGACCGCACCACCGACTCCCCTCAAGTTGCCACGGTGTACGCGGGGCACCACCCCAACCGACTGTCGCATTACACGCCCCCGCGGTACTACGACCACCACGGGGCTGAGCCACCTCCTGCCCACGTCCGCTCCACTCCACGGCACCACCCTTTGCCGGGCACAGAGGCGCCCGCCTCCCAGCAGAGGCTCCAAGTGGCCACCCCACCTACTCCTCCTCTGGCCAGCCAGGTCCCGGTGGTGCAGTGTGACTCTCTTCTAATGCTGCTTCAGGTATATAGCTATACTGACTATACTGACCGAGTGGTAGAAGAATTTTGTAAATTATATTTAATACATGATTTAATATTTTCATCTAACATTAAACACTTTAAAAAAAAATCAAACATTGATTTGGCTTTGAGAATATCCCATATTATTTGATTTGACTTCACTTCAAATCGCACACCCCTATTTATCTTTGCTGAATTCATTCAAGTGCTAAATGCAAATTGGTAGGCCCTGTTTGTTGAATACCGACTGTTTTTTAATGCTGCGACTGTGTGTTCCACAGCAGTACGTAATAAGAGTACCAATGTGTGTTCCACAGCAGTACGTAATAAGAATACAAACGTGTGTTCCACAGCGATATCCGGTGATGTGGCAGGGCCAGTTGGCTCTCAAGAACGACCAGGCAGCAGTCCAGATGCACTTTGTGTTCGGCAATCCGACCGTGGCCCGCGAGTCCTTGCCGTGCAACTCTGACGGGACGACACCCCCTTTGCGCATCGCCCAACGCATGAGGCTGGAGCAGACACAGCTGGAGGGGGTGGCCAGGAAGATGCAGGTGAGATTTTTTTTCCCCCTCCCCTTATTAATTGCAGATGGTTTTAATCTACAATATAAGAATTAGAATCTACATATCGCCTTTGAATCCGAATCTTGGAAATAATTATGAACATAAGAGTAAATAAGAATATAACAAAAAATAGGAATAATAGCTAAATGTTATATAACATATTTTGATAAATTGCGTTCATTATAACATTCATACATTTATTAAGTGTTAAATTAACTGTCTGGGGTCTGGTTGTTGGGTTTGTCTTATAATTATGTTGAGGATGACATTTAGTTCTACAATAAATTAAACTAATATAGAGTGAAAGGCTATAGTCTATTATAATATCAATAATACTATAGCAAATATTTAATCTACTTGCACTTATTAAAATTGTCTGTGACCTTGAGAATATTTTTAAGAATCTGTGCTTTGAACTTATGGGAATCTTTGAAATTTCCAAGTCGAATATAACCAAGATTTTGATTCAATACAAAATCTAGAATTTTAAGACTTGATGGGTTCAAATTTGAATGTAAGTTTCTTATCCAAAATTTGTGTTGTTTGGTTTACAATTTTATTTTAATGGGGAACAATTTGCAAGACCACAAGAGAAATGAACACACATTGTGATATTTGTTTAGTTTTGAAAATTTTCTTAAGCATGTCATTAGAATTATATTTAAAATTTCTGTTTTGTGTTTTATGCCTTTTATTTGGCACTGTTCCTCTTTTATTTACCTTCTTCCATAATAATTAACAAGTTAAATTTATACTACTTAAAATTAAGTCAGGCTACAGGTACTTTTGTAATAGACTAGACTGCCGATGACAGGGAGATCTTGGTTCGATCCTGGTTGGGTATACTGAGAATGTTTTCCCATGCTCTCCACACAAATGCAAGTACACTTCCTCTAAATTCAACCTTCCTCATCCCTAACTCATTGGTGAAATTAGTACATAAGCGTGTAGTCCAAATGGGGACTAAGATTTGGTACTAAAAAAAGTTTTGATACTTAGCTCATATGATATGTATGTCTACTGAGCCTAAAGTACCGGGTTCGATTCTCGGCCTTAACAAACATTTATATTTGAGGAAATTGAGGCATCACTTTTAAGAGTGAGAATTAACAGCCAGGAAACTGGACCCTGTGTCTGCTTAGAAGTGCATGCTAATTTATTACCACAAATAAATAAATGACTGAAGATTGAAATCTTCTAAATATCTCCAAATTTTTTCGTGTGTCCTAATTATTATGTTTTATTTTATAACCAATCCTGGATTATTGATCTTGCTATAACAATGTGTTTTTGTGCGTGTAGATCGACAACGAGCACTGCATGTTGTTGGCTCTGCCATGTGGGCGAGATCACATGGATGTATTGCAACAATCGGACAACTTGCAGCTGGGCTTTATTACATACCTGCAGCAGAAACAAGCAGCCGGGATTGTCAACATTGCTGCTCCTGGTGGCCAGCAGGTAACAATACTCACCCAATCGTCACACCAATATTTCATTTCTGTCATTCTCTTTGACATCCTCCCACTCTTCCTTCTTCATTACATGCCCATACTATCTCAGTATTGCTTCCTCTTCTATTTTATGTACCCCCACTCTTTCTTTGATAACTTTATTCCTAATCTTGTTTCTCTTCGGGAAAGCTAACATGCTCCTACAAACTTTGTTCCCTTTACCTCCACTTTCCTAGTCTCTCTTACATTCATTGTCCATTTTTCTGCTGCATATGTAACTGGGTACAAAGTATGCCATGTACAACACTTCCTTACACTTAAAGTGTACTTGTCTTCTGCATAGCAAGTCTTGTACACACCTATAGAACAACTATCCCTGTTGTCCTCTTCTCATTAGATCCTCTCTATTTCCACCTTCCTCCTCAATCACACTTCTCCGTACTAAATTTCATTCACTCGTTCCATTTCTATAGTTGTTGTTGTGCTCCCTCTTCCTTCTCCCCCCATACAGAATATCGTCAAGTTATCAGCAAACATATTGGCTATAATTTCCTCGCCACTTTATTCATGACCATTTCCATTACCGCTACAAATAGTTTATTGTTGATCATTAACTTTGATATTGCATTCATTTTGTTGACTATTTTAATGTTATAAAAGAAACAACACGTTTAATGATTGCCATTTTATATTGTTCTTTAAAGTTAGTGTGCACAACTTGTGAATGCGGGGAATGCCAGGCCTCCACAGTGGTTTGGATCCCACGTTAAACTGTAGGTCCTCCATTTCATCTCACAATCACCCTACCATTACACATTAGCGTAAGTGCGTATAACCTGAACGGGTAGTAAGACGCGGTGCTAATAATAATAATAATAAAGTTAGTGTGCAACATTTGCATCTCACGACTTTTTCTCCTCAAGAAAAACTTCATTTCACTTTTTGAGGTGTGTTCTGCCATATATGGATGAACGTTGGTGGGGTAGAGGGTGAATGAAAAGGGAAATACATTTTAGGTAATGAACAACTTTGAGAAATTACAAATACATCAAAGCAATATGAACCATATAAATGTGTTTTATTACAGGCTGCGTATGTTGTCCACATCTTCCCATCGTGTGACTTTGCCAATGAAAACCTGGCCCGCATTGCTCCGGACTTGCTGCATCGCGTCCAAGACATAGCGCACCTCCTGATAATCATCGCGACCGTGTGAACTGGCTGCCTGTGCGCACTCTGTTGCTTTCCATCGTTTGATGTCATTACTTTTGTGAGACCATTATGAAAATGGATTTGAGTGTTCGTTGGCGGTGGAAGCATAAACTACAGGTTAACATGACGAGTTCTAGTGAATACTGTGCTTTAAAAGAGTGTCTTGACGTGTCAGGCTAAATTGGCAGATTGATCATTACAACTAGTTATACATATAAAGCTCTATTTTCACAGATCAATTAAGACTTATCTTAATCCCTAACAATAATAATTTTGTTATGATGTACATTTGATTATTTGTAAACTTATTTTGCTTTTCTTTTACATTACTTTCTTACTTTAGTAGTAAAGTCATTTAAATAAAACACAACTAGATTTGGCTTGTCTTTAAACCAAGTAGGCTGTGTTTGACTCTAGCATGAAAAAATTGTTTTCTTAGAATGACTGCACTATTTTTTTGACGTTGAGATTAATCAATACTTCAAATGTTGGCAATATAAAAATGGTATGGTTTGTGTTTTACTTGTTTTTGGTGAAAAGAAGCTTTTCTTGTCATATTGTTGAATACTTTTTAAGGTAGTTATTATAATTTTTTACAATTTTAAGCATAAGACTTGCAGATTCCTTATAATGTCTCTATTTTGAGAGCTAAATTCTAAAATACTAATTTAATTAATGGCGATAAAAAAAAGATTATGAAGTAGGAAGTAACCTGTTGTTAAGTTAACTAGCTACTTACCTCAGCTTGTAACTAATATACTTAACAACAGTTTAATTCTCACTTTGTTCTTTATTATTTTTATTATTATTTTTAATTATTCTTATTCATCATTATCATCATCATTATCTCTTTACTAACTGGTTAAATGTCTTTATAAAAAGCTAATATAATTGTCATTTACATAAATGCTTTCAATAAAAGGAAATTGAAAGGTGAAATAATAATAACCTTGATAGTTAATTTTAAGATGATGAGTTTCTTAATTGATCTGTATCTGATAAGTTAAGTGTGGTAAAATGAAGCTTGTGCAAGGATATCACAGTTTAAATTGCTACTTACATGTGCCCAGTATGTGCTTCCACCGTGCTTTAGTGTAACAAGGCCTATATTCTTACATTAACTTGTCAAGTGCTTCAAAGAGCAAGTGGACAGTCATTCTTGGATAAAGAATGACTACTTATTATGACTGTTACCCATTGTGCAAAGGGGTTTAAAGGCACATCTTTACAAAGGTTATTAGCTGAGTATGTGCTAACAAACCAGATATTTGTGACGTACATAGTGCAAGACACTATCGACTTAAATTTTACCAGAAGCTGATTTTACCTTCCTATAGAAGTTGTACAATTTCATGACCTTTTTTTAAAAACAAAAACAAAAAAACAACCTAACTGTCACTATTCTGGGAGTAAGATAAACATTTTATGTCAACTAAAATTGAATTTGAGATGGGTTAAAATATATTTAGTGGAAATATTTGTTTTTCACAGAACACCCGATTTGAATGTCACCTGTGAATGTATTGTTCATTATTGTGCTATCACATTTTAACAACATAGACCACAAAACTTTATACTTGTATGGTGTTCCGCCGTTAACATTTTTTCAAGAATAACGTCAACCTATAATGCATTGTGAGAAAGTTATGTATATCGTATAATACCAATTTTCAAATCGCAAAAAAAAAAAAGAAAAGATGGGGGTAAAAAAAAAGAACTTTTTAACTTGTACATTTACGAATTAAATGTATATTGAATGTGACGTTTCCTTCCCTATTAGCTGCTAAAACCAGCTGTGTAATTACTGAACATTATTATGACTCGTGTCGACATCGTCATTACTGTGGACTGATCTAAATCATTCACCGTCATTTAATTTTAAAATAATTAATAATCTCATACCTTGTATATTTTGTACATATATAGATGTATATATTATAATCATTGTGCAGTGCTGTTTTGAATTTTAGTCCAGGTACCTATTACTATAAATTATGCGAATATATAAATATATGTATATATAAATATTAAGAATCGTCGTAATACTTATAGTTAATAAAATGACCTTTTATGTAGATAACTGTATTGAGCACTGTCTTTCCTGCGATTATTGTTTCAACTATTCTCGGTACTTAGTTGTTGTCCCTCTGCCATGTGGTGGTATTTTAGTAAAGAAGTGATCGTGTCGAATAACATGTCATTTTTTTTTATTATTATTTTATTTTTTAGTTTGTCCTTATTGTGATGTCCGACACCCTGCAGTTCTAGACTGTTTTACTTTAATTTTTATATAATCATTATTTTTATTTTTGGAACATTTGTCATCAATGGTGAAAAAGTGTTTTTCAATGTCAGTTTGCTCAAAACATCAACCCAGATTCTATTTTCACTTTTTATTGTGTAAAAGGTGATTAAAATTATTATTATTATATATTTTTGATGTGTACAAAAAAAAATCATGGAAAAAAAAAGAATAAAAAAAAATACCAATGTGAACTGGACATAAGCTCGAGTGTATGGATTTAGCAGCCATCTTGGTTTGAAGGCAGTAAAACAGAATTTGTAAATATTTCAGAGACTATCTTAGGCTGTGATCTCTATCTGCATTAAGTTACTGAATTTAATTTGATAAAAAAATTAAAGGTCGTCCAGTGATTTAAGTTATTTGATGAATGAAAATATAAAGTGTTAATAAAAATAAATGGAAATTTCTCCCTTTAGTATCACCTCTCTTCACTCAACTATTCCCCTAGCACTACTTTTAATTACCCTATACCTAGAGCTGGTTGCCCATTTTATAAAACAATAAATTAGTTAATTAGTTTAGAATTTGACATTAGCCACTGTAAAGCGAATTTGTCAAAAGCCAGGAAATATTTTTAAAAAAACACCTTTTAAGTCAAAAATATCTACTTTGAACGTTAACTGTTTTATTACTTTGGATGTAAACAAACTAAATAATGGCCATAATTTCACTTTTTAAGAAGTGTGATCATTTATAGGGGTGTGAGACGCCTTGCAAATTTGTTAGCTTCAATTTTGATTCGAAAATAAAATTCTGTATTCAACAATAAATACATTTAAAGATAAAATATATGTTTGATTTTTGTCAGTTGGTGCTTTTATGTACACTCCATTTACTTTGAAAGTTAGCGCTGCTAGCCTATATTCCATTCACGGTAGGAATTACTCTCTGTAAGGTCTTTTTTCCTACCAATATCCTACTATATAGTAGATTTATGGTAGGGAAAAGGGCCTTTCAGAAGTCAATTCCTACGGTGAATGGAATATACCTTGCATATTTCCACTAGGGCGTGGCCTAAAGGATAGGACCATAGTGTCATTCGTCAAGGACCTACTTTCTTGGTAAACTAAGTGTACATTCCTAATTGATGCTCACATGACAAAAATATAAAATATTCAAATTTACATGTGATAAGTAAATTTGTTAAGCATATTTGCAACATTTATTTATTTTTATTCCCAACAGAAATATTTGTTTCAACTTTGGGAATATATTGTGTTATTTTATTCGATTTTATTTCAAATTGAGAAAATGGACTTCGCACACCTCTAATCATTAGACAGGTCTGAACGTTCAAATGTTTTACAGTTCAGAAATCACCGGGCGGGGAATACTATTAATACATGTTCTTGGTGTAGGTGTACAGTTTTGTCTCAGAAAGTTGTCTTTTTTTTTTTAATTAGTAAACGTTATTGGCTGTCAAAAATTTTATTTCGAGACACATTGATTCAAAATCTAAATGCATTGACCTAAAATCACAATTTTTATGCATTTGGAGGGAGGTACAGGATAGGTTGATATAAACATATAAAAAGAACAAACTCAATATGGCTTTTACAAAGAAAAGAACACCACAATTCACACTTTACATTGCTGTCACTGGACAAAGAAGTAATGGCTGCTTCTTGAAGAAAATCGATATACCGTAGGGGGGGGGAGTGTGAACTCTTGTGTTTTTCCTTGTAAAAGCCATATGGTGTTAAAATAAGTCAAAATCATATAAAAAATATTCACTCATGTTCTTTTTGGTCTTTATAACAAGAATTGACAACTCTTCAAAGAAACTTGTTTTGTGTGCAATGCTAACTTTCTAAACAAAACAAGGTTTCATCCTCTTAAAAAAAAATTTAATCAAAACTTTACATACTTAGATTCATATTTGGATTAAAGATTCAGATTTAAGAAAATTATTTATTTGTAATAGAGCGTTAGGCTAAATCATGATTTAAATTAAAGAGATATCTAGCACACTTACTTTAGTGATACTGGAGTAGAAAGTGTTTAAATAAAACACTCAAAAACACATTTTTAAGGGCAATCTTTCACTACCACAGACATCTTTAGGTTAATAAAATAGACTGATGTTCTTGGTTAGACTGCAAGTTTGACTCATTAGCAACTGTTGACAGTCACAGTCAACCAAGAACAGCACTCAACTTTCTTAACCTAAAGATGTCTGTGGCGGTTAAAGATTGTCCTTAAAAAATGTGTTTTTGAGTGTTTTATTTAAACACTTTCTACTCCAGTATCACTTAAGTTGTATGTGCTTGCTATCATTCTTAATTTTAACCAAGAAAAATATTTAGTGCTAATAAACACTATCTTTGCCTAAAATTATGTGTATACATTCTTTTTAATTGATAGAAAAACACATTTGTGAATTAAGGACAGTAGGCTTTTGCATAGAAGAAAAGGAAAACTTTTTCAAGCTTATTACATAAGTTCAGACAAATCAATTCTAATAATAATTACATTTTATATTTTTATACTTTAATTGAAGTTATCTGGAAAACAGTTAATTTGAGTACTAACAAAATAGCCATTATGACAATTAACTGTTTCCAACCTGTGGTCATGTCACTCCATTAATACGCATTCGTCTCTCCGTCTCCGACACACTCTCTTACTCTTCCATTCTTCTCACTTGATGTTTTCTGCTCCTACCATTTCACCCCTGCTTCTTCTATCTCGTGTACCCCCAGTAGCCCAACTTTTGCTCATACATCTTCATTATTAATCCAGTTTCTCCTTGTCACAGCTAACGTGCTTCTCAAAATCTTCATTTCCCTGGCCTCAACCCTGTCTCTCTTTCATCCAATGTCCCACTTTCTGTTGTATACCTAACCATGGGTACAGCGAATTCTAGAGCACTTTCTTACATTTCGATGGTACATCTCTTTTCCATAACACACTTCTTACACACCTGTACAACACCTCTCTCTGCTGCCTCCTTCTCTACTCCAACCCTTCGCCTCAATCACGCTTCGAAGATACTTTACGCTCTTTACTACTTTCAAATTTATTCCATCTTAATAACTTTTCTAGGTATTGTCCTTTTCCTTGTCATAACTATTAATTTACTTTTTGCCATGCTAAATTTCATTCCACCTGTTCTCATTCTGTTCCTGTAATCCCCCCCTCATACCTTCAAATCATCAGCAAACACTGTTTTCATATTATCTTCACCTAGTTTCCATGCCACTCTTTTCATTTCTATACCATTACAAAAAGTAGTGGTGAAAGGACGCACTTTCCTGCTTGATTCAAATTTTTTGTCTGATCCACTTTGTGCAGCGCTTTCTCAGGCTATACTTGGGGTCTCCTCCATCGCCTCTTACACATCAGCGATTTATCAAGTTCTACCCATATCTCTTCTCTTTGAACCCACGTTTCTCCCCCCTCCAGAGCCCGTTTATACTTTTCTTTGTCCTAAAAATAGTAGTAATCATCACATTTTTAACTTCTTGTTGGTTAAAAAAAAACTGTATAACTAAGGGTCATTTTCATAATCTGACTTAAGGTGCCTCAAATGCAGATCGATACTAGATACAAGGTGACACCTACCTAAACGCGAGGGGTAACCAGAATACTTAATGAGACACTGGAGTATAGAATAATTAAGATAAACCATTAAAAACACAAAGATACAATTTAGATTACATTTCAATACCACAAGCAGCTTTTTTAGTTTGCAGAGAAAAATAGGATTGTGCTTTATAGGTGGCAGCACTTGAGAAATAGAAAAACTAAGCAGTTGTGTTATAACAGTATTTTTTAAAGTCTCATCCAAATGGTTACGAATGATTTGAGTAGTCAATTGTGCTGTTAGGGAAGACAGGAGTTTATCTAAGGTTGAGTTTTGGGACCTGTCTAAAATTCTTTGTAGAGGGATTTAAGCATCTTGAGATTGCAACAATGATAAAAGTCCAGATTTTGGGCTTCAATCAATCCTTCCTGGCAGCACATTTAGTAATCATTTCGAGCCATTAACTATCATGCTGATGTATAGTTTTATTTGAAATTTTTATTCAGCGCCGTGTCTTACTAACTTTTCAGGTTATATGTATAAGTACTAATTATGTGATTGGGTTAAGAATTTGGAATGTTGAATATAGAGGAAGTGAACCTGCATTTGCAGGGAAAGAGAGTGTGAAACCATTTAGCAAAAACCTCCCCTAGTTTACCTGAACGAGATTCGATCTCCAGTCTTCAGCAGTCTAACTCGACACAAAACTAGCACGTTAGTTAACTACACCACTGAGGTAGTTGAGTCTTACTACCTGTTCAGGCTATACTTATATTTACCAGTACTAATTAAATAAGGATGAGGAAGGTGGAATTTAGAGGAAGTGAACTCACATTTGTTTGGATATGGGTGGGAAAGTATTTAGGGGGGAAAAAACCTTTAATACACGTGACCGGAATTCAAGCCCCAATCTCTCGAAGTTTGCAAATTAATAGTAAAAATTGGATTGTTCCTCCAGCTGAACTCGTTGGAGTGATGATACAAGACAATCAAGATTCTTGGGCAGATCTCATTCGCACAAAGAAGTGACAAGTTTGTTTACTATTTACCTTGTTCAACAACTCACAAGTTGTAGGTCACAAACTGAACTGTTTGCTGTGAGCTCCTAGACTTCAAGCTGTTTATTGTGAGCTCCTAGACTGCAAGCTGTAGTTCACAAACATTTACACTAAAAGATATTCTAATTCACATACTATTGATCTAAATAAATGAATTGAATCACTTTAAACTGTTTTGCCCAGTTCTCATTCAAATTTATTTACGATTAGTACATCATACACATTTATTTATGTATGTAGATTATGTAGACAAGCAACAATACATATGTACAGGGGTGTCGCTTTGGGGAAGGTTTGGGGGTCACATTCCTCCCTCCCCCACAATGTTGGAAAAAGCTTAAAACTTGGGGATTTTGTGTAGTCGAAATTTTGAGTTAGGAAATTCTAGTTTTACTCCGTAACACAGTACTTTCAACTATGAAAGTTCTTTACTGCAGACTTGAAGAAACAAAGTTTAAATCTCCCAACTGTCGATCCCTACTCTTCAAAAGTTCCCAACATCTAAACTGGTCAAACATTGAAAAGAGATACCTTCTGTAGTAGAGTGTATAGAAAGATTAGTTAATCAAGTTGGCTAGCAGCATTTTCAAAATGCCTATAGTTGGGAAATTCACCGCCTCATTCCCCTCCCAAAATATTTTTCATGCGACACCTCTGCATATACATGTAAAAACCTAAACACGACGTCCCTTTACGAGGTAGGCAATAAATTGTGCATATAGCTCAAAAAACAACTCTACTTAATCCATCCTCACTAGCTTTCTCCACACTTTCCTATCCTTGCATTCTCCCTTACCTTCAACACGATACATACACATCCATAAGCAATAATAAACAGAATGTCCACTTTTTTTTCAATAAAAATCAACCTCATCATTAACCCTTTAATTTATATCGACCATTAATAGCTATGTTATTTTGATATATGAGGGATGCTTGTGAGGGTGTCTCTGGTGTACAAATTGACAATGTGAGTGTGAGGGTGCTGTTATATGCAGATGATGCCGTATTAATGGTTTAGGATGAAAGTGACTTGCAGAATGCATTAAATCATTTGAATGTGGTGACAGGCAGAATGAATCTTCAGTCTCCAAAACTAAGGTGATAGTTTTTGTGAAGGACAGATCAGGAAATGATTGTCAGCTTAGTATAAATGGAAAACTGTTAGAACAAATGAGAGATTTTTTTTCTTTTATCTGGGCAGAATTTTCCGTAAAAATGGAAGGATGAATGGTGAAATCAACAGATCGGTGAATGCATCTCGGAGAGTAGTTGGAAGTATGTGGACTATTGCAAAGAATGAAATAGTATCGTAGTATAGTGAGAAGTTTATCAGGAGAAGCACAAGAGCAAGGTGAATGCTGTTAGAGAAAAATACAGTAACCCCACGGCTTCTTTGGTGCTGACTGAAACTCACAGCTGACTTCTCACAGTCAACATTTAGGTTTATATCTAAATTTTGACCGTCAGAAGTGACAGCTGCTAAACACATGTTTTTGCAGATCATTTGGTTCAGCATATGGATACATAATTTGGTCTGGTAACTTTTCATAGCTGTCAGTCAGCACCAAAGAAGCCGTGGGGCTATTGTATCTAAGAGATATATGTGGGAAAACTGGTATGGGCAAAGTCGGTAATGAATGGGTGCTAAAGGAGTGCAGTTTGAAAGGGAATCCAATCTGTCAATGTGAAAGAAGAGTGTTATGTTGGTTTGGGCATGTTGAGAGGATGAGTGTGGATCAAGTGACTAAGCAAATATATGAAGGTAAAGAGAGTGTGAATCTAAAGGCAGGGTTAGGCCATGTAAAATGTGATAGACATATATGTGTAAAAGAAAAACACTTGAGAGTTAAAAATAAAAGAACATGTATGACTCACTGTATGGGTGTTGTTAAAGTAAAGGGAATATGAAAGGATAGGAAAGTGTGCAGAAAGTTAGTGAGGATAGAATAAAGTATAGAGTGGTTTTGGGAGCTACATGCACAATTTCTTGCTTATCCGATAAGGGAATGGGGTGATTCAGTATTTATGTATAATATAATACTTCTTGGAATTTTTTACTCTCCTAATACTTCTGTCTGGTTTCTAGAGCCATCTGTGAACTGAGTTTTGTGCTATTTAGTTTATTTAGTTAGTTCAAAATAGTCCATAAACTATATAATAGGGCTCTCTGTCAGGCAATGTGTGATTTCTGTCTCGGAAACGGGACAAATCTGATAAGAATAATTAATACTTTACACACCACTCTATGACATTAGGGCCTAGAAAGTTTTTTGCCACTCTTACGAGAGAAAAAAGCCCCACCTATCCCTAACTTTAGCTAGTTCTGTATAATTCACCTCATTACAACCCCCCCCCACCCTCCCCCCCATACATTTAGTTAACAAAGGATTTGTTTTCTCTATTAATTACCCTACAAATCTCGGAATTTGAATTTTAGAGAAAATTACAAACAAAAGAGGAAATATAAGAAACAAGTAATTAATGTTAAAAATGTTATTAATCCAGGTAAGTAAGTAAGTATTAAATTAATTGTTTGGGGTTTGGTCAAGTTTGTCCAAAAACTATGTTGTGGCTGTATTTGATCTTTAAAACAAATTCCAATCAAAAACTTAAAAAGACAGGATATTTTTTAATCCAATAATTTCTCAAATATTTTGGAAATTTAAATACTATATACAATCCAAAATCATTCTTTTAATACAAACGCAAAAGAAAGACAAAAAGTATTGGTTAAATTTTAAACGATTCCTACAACTTGTATTAGGAGAATATATAACTCCAAGAGGTATTAAAATATAGTAAAGCTAAACCTTTGACTCTGACTGTAAGCAATTTTTTAATCCTCCAAAAGAAGGTAATATTTCTGGATTTTCTTATTACTCGAATAGGAATATATAATACTCCAGGAGGTATCAAAATCATACCTTCTGAAGTGCTATGTTTACCTAATACAAGCATTAGGAAAATTGGTAAAATACCACCTTATTTTTAGAGTATTATTATTTGGTATTAGGAAAACAGAAAGAAAACAGGTATCAAAATTGTAATATAATTAATTATAGACATCTTATTTGACAATGCAAACTTGGAGACTAATATAAATAATATTGCATGTACCTTTACTTGAATTTCTTCAGCAGTTTAAGGCAAAATAATATTGATTTTTGTCATCATTTAGGCTATTTGTATTTATGAGGTCATTAGAATAACAGTTCACTCCCTGCAAGTAGATAGCTATACAACTAAGAACTGTTGGCATTTGAATGAGCTTTAAATTGTAACATAACTAAATTAGTAGTATGTAGATTTATCTTTAATCTGTGCCTAGCTCTAGCATTTTAGTTAAATGCATCTGGTATGTGTTGTGTTATCACTTAAGTCTTCAGGAATTCTATAATTTTACTTGAGATAACCATTGTATATTTTGGTGAGCATATATCAAGATGGCTTCAAAAGGAGAATGCCGAAGAAAATGTTGGAAATTAAGTATGTAGGGTAAAGACTGCAAGGAATACCAAGAAAGTGATGGGAGGAGCAGATAACAGAAAGTGTTCAAGTGAGAGGAGAAGAATGGAAGGAATTAAAGAAAGAAGAATAGAGGAAGATGGAGGCATTTTAACTAAACTGATCCGTCCACATTCTGGAAACAGTTTATGATGACGATGATATTGATGGCTTCAAAACTTATGTATACAAAAAGTATATTTGGTATAAATCACTAAGCTGAATCATGAGTAACACGGCACACTTAACTTATCTGAAGGTTAGGTAAAAATTAACCAACACAAAAAATTTTGTAGAGATGAAACTAACTTGGGCAGTGAAAACCGAAAATGAGTTTGATATTGATTTAACTAGGCAAGTTCTATTTTAGTATCACTCTGGATATCTTGGAAGCATGATTCAGGCAAATGGTGGGGGTAAAGAGATTCTAATAAAAGGGCAGCAGGGGGAGTTGTTATTAGGTGTGTAAGAGATCTGAAGAGAAGTGCCCTTGAAGTGTAGAAGGAAGTGCAGTATAGGGCGTATGTTGTACCTGTTGTCATTTATGCAGCAGATACATGATTTATAGCCATCTTATTTGTTTGATCACCTTGATTTTTTTGCAGTTTATTTGTTGGTTCACCTCCAGATGGTGTTGTTTGGTTATTCAAAGGTGTATTTAGTAATTTGTTCTCATGCGGCTAGTTATACGCCGGTTTGTAATTCTTCCTAGCTTAGTGCCATTAGATGGCTAGATTAATCCTAACATAACTATTTGATATTATTCTCTTACTATTTAATCTATCTTTATTGAGGTCACTTTATAAAAATTCTAGTATATTTTTTTTTATATTAGTTTGTCATGTGATGACCTCTTTGCACCCTATCACAAGTTAATTATTCAATGGACTTACCATCGCTTTTTACTACTTGAGGTCTCTCTAACGAGTTAATGCTAATTGATCTGGCCACCACGAGATAATGTATGTTGATTATTGCCATATTTAATTATTTTATTTTTAGTTTCTTGCCTCTTACCTAATTATAATTAAACTTATCTGTAGGCCCATTGTGGTCGATATATTCTTGATTAGAGATGGGCGATAAATCACTGACTGTGATTTTTTCACCAATACCATATGATCACCGCTACTCCCAGTGAATCAATCTATAAAGTATCGGTGATTGAGATATCAGTGATCGGAGATACTCGCATCAGATGGCAACAGTCACTCAAGCTACGGAGCTAGTATTGCTTCTTCTAGACAATCGAGTAAATATCCGCTTTGCGGCCCTTGTTTTTATTTTATTTTCCACCAACTAATTGAGAATCGACCTTATTGACTGTCATGTTCTACGTGTTATTTTTATTTTAAACACGTGATCTCGTAGAGTTCATTTAAAAAAAATAGTATCAGATTGTTACATAAAAATGACTGTGATGGTTTAAATGTTTCATTCACATACGTTTTAAATACAAAATATTTGTTGTTAAGAACAAAATAAAACAGCTTGCATACTAAGCAAAACACATTTTAGATTCTTTTTAAAAGTAGGCTACGAAAAAAATTATCATTTATTCTTTTTTTGGACGATCCTATCCCTAAAATCGCAAATAATAAATTAAAATAAGTAGCAAAAGAGAAAATATATAATTAAACCTTATTATTTACTATGTGTTGATGATCCTAATCATCCTATAGTCTAATCTAAAATTTATTTGCTTCTTATATATCTATAGTTCATCTACTATTAAATGTACGGTATTTAAAATAAAATAACACTACAATAAAGAATATATTACCCACATTCTAAACATTATCTAAACAAATAGCCTTTCTCATAGTACGTTAAATAAGTTTTATTGTTGGTATTCAAGTTTAACATAATGTTTGTTGGACCACTAATTTTGCCCAAATTACATAACATTTCATTATAAAATATTAAATAACTTTTTTTGCTTTCTCTTTTTACTAACTGTATGAAACATCTTAAAACACATACTTTTGTATTGACTGTACATTAGTCAGGCAACATGAAAACGAGATGAAACCTGAAGATTAGGTAGCCCTTTGTCAATTTTCAATGTCAGTGCTGACAGGAAGAGTTTATGTTAAGCCTTTATCAAATTCCATTGCAAGCCGCCAAACACCGGAGTAATGTTTCCTTCCAACTGATACTCATGGGACTATTAGAGTAAATACTAAATACCCAGTACTCAGAAATACTCCATACTCAATACTCAATAGTACTCGCCTACTCGGACAGCAACTAAATACTAGCTTTGACCGTGGTTAGAAAGTGAAAAAATCTCGGTCCATCAAGACACTGTGAATACCAGTGACAGTGAGAAATCACTGATACTTTAAAATCACAGTCAATGTATTCACTGTTTCGCCCATCTCTACATGTTGATGATAACATAACTTATCAAAACTAGGGCTGACAGCCACCCCTTCTATTTGCACCTCTCTACCTTTGCTTTTTGTACATATATATTGTTTTTGCATATATTTAATAAATGTTTATCTTATTAACCATTGTGTTTTATTCCTTTGTGGAGATTTAGGGCTTGGGGTGTCAGAAGATGGGAATCATTTTACTAAACTGGCCCAGCCACAGGCCGGAAACAGTTGATTATGGTGATTATAGAAAAACACTGTACAACCATCTCATGCTAGAACGCCCTATCCAGGCAGTGCATTTATCTAACAGGAGAGAAACACTCAATTTTGTTTTAGTGTTTAGGTGCAAAATTAAGAATTTTAATTCCATGTCTGTTGCCGCGTAAAAAATATCCTCTTGGCCACACCTTAACTCAATGAATGTAGAGCTGCATAGATCTGTCAACAAAGAAAAAATATAGGGTGGGGTGCAAATAAAATATTTCATTAAATGATTGTGCTTTATTGCATTTCAAATTTCATGTATAGGTCTGGATACTTCTTAGATCTTGGCGTTTTCTTTGCAAAAACACTTTTAGCTGTGTACCATTATACATTTTTGACAATATACAACATTTATATGGCTGATAAAATATACTAGGTATTTAGATTTACAAAATAAACAGAAAGGATGCGATAAGTTAATGCATAGCATGCCAATGCAACTGGATTAGTTTAGGAAAGAAATGGAATCTTTTGAGATTTAAGTGCTTATATTTTGAGATGACTCACAAAAATCAGTAAAAATCAGCTACCGGTACATTGTTAGGAGGAAATTAACATGACTACTCCATAGTATAAATATCACAGATATTTATGATTATGAAAAAAAATACTTACAAATAAAGTTATTGGGCCACCCAAAATAGATTATTCAAATTAATGCAATTGGCATGCTTCATCCATTAGAACATTTTAAAATATTGTTTATATTTTATAATCTAAACATTAATATTTTTTTTTAGACTTAAAGATTCAAAAATCATGGTAGGTGAAAAACTCTGCTAACTTTAAAAAGAAAGAAAGAATAAGCATTCCTTATAAATAGTTAAATTTCCTGTTAAAAAAGTATGTTAAGGAATTTAATTATTATAATTTGTATTTCACTTTTAAAAATCTAACTATTGTATAGTAATACTAGTAGTAATAATAACTTTTAAGGAAATCTTTACACTTTTGAGGTATACAATTTTATATAATAAAGAAGGTACAGGAAAGAAGAATATACACAAACACAGTGTCTTTCACAATGAAAAGGGTTACAGATCATACTTTACACTGCTTGCAATTACACCTCAATCCATCGACTTGGATTTTACTTTACCGGAGGTGTTGGGTAAAGAGCTAAATAAAATTGGGGTTTATGTATCCTTTTTTCCTGTACCTTATTTCATGAATAAAATCACTTCTTTAACTAATTGAACAACCTAACAGATTATATAAACTTTATTTTTGCTCTTAATTTAGAAGGTAATTTTTTTAAAAATCACTTTGATGAAGAGAGTCTTTTTGTGATACTACACTAGGATTTTAACTAAATTATATCACAAATGTTTTGATGAAGCACCAATATTTAAGAGTCTAAACTCTCAAGTTGACACCATAAACACATTTACTATGATTAACAAGACATCATAATCAAAACTCATGTTCATGAAATGTATTTTGCTGTTATATAATGTGTGTGAGTTCTCAAATCAAATCCACTTTATATTTAAAGTTATAACAAAGAAATATAATATTTGAAAGCCATAATTTTTAAATTATTATTATTATTATTATTAGCACCGCGTCTTACAACCCGTTCGGGTTATACGCACTTACGCTAATGTGTAATGGTAGGGTGATTGTGAGATGAAATGGAGGACCTACAGTTTAACGTGGAATCCGAACCACGGTGGAGGCCTGGCATTCCCCACATTCACAAGAAGTCTTGTCAGAGGTGAAGGAAGGGTTTGGTAATCAGATAAATCTGTGCCGGGACCGAGGATTGAACCCCGACCGCCAGCACAGAAGTCTGACACCTTACCCCTAGACCACCAGGTCCCCCATGATTTTTAAAACTTAAAATACTAACATCCCTTAAAATGGAAACAAATTTTAGCACATTAAAAAAAACACAGTTTAATGGAAAACAATCCAAATGAATGATCGAGCTACCTGAATATTTTATATTTAGGAAAGTACTTAATCTCATAAACATGTAGCTATCCACATTAAAATAGAGAAAATAATGAAGTGATTAAAGGCAGATGATTGGTGGAAAGATAGAGGAAGATGGAGGCATTTTAATAAACTGCCGTAGGCTGGAAACTGGTGATGATTTTAAATTTATTAGTACATCATGGAAAAAAGCAACTTTACGTATGAATTATAATAGAATTCACAAGAATGCTAATAACATAATAAGCTAACGTTATGTCACACAATTTGATCAAATAAATCATCGAAATGTATGTATGTGAACCACACTTTTCAGAGAAACACAAGGAGCCCTCTACCAGAACACACACGTTAAGAGTTGTTTAGTTAAAAAAAAACATCTTTGAATGCTTTCTAATGTATTTTAAATACCATAAAAATGTTGCAAATGAATGGGGGTTTTTAAATTATGAGAATCTGTATTTTGACACCATTATACTAGCCGATATAAATGTAATAGCTTAACTATTTTGACTTGATTTAAGATTCTAATTTTTTTTTTTAAATAGGAAAGCACTAAAAATCTAACCTCACCTGGTTCAAACTAAATGTGTCACCACGTGTCCTACTTGAATGTGTTATTTTTAATGCACCAGATTGCAACAGCATTATTTGGCAGCATGTCATATGGCCGCCAGCCAATACTGGCAATAGTAAAAAAAAACTACTAAAAAATTTCAATGTTTATAATATGCTCCCTTAGTTGAGTAATTTAGATACGATAATTTTTTAAATGTTAAAGAACGATAGAACATTAAAAAGACACAAAGGTAGATTAAGGTCATTCGATACTTACAATGTTATTACACAATTTTAAAAAGTGTATAAGTGTAAGCTATAAATAGTAATTCGATTATTTCAAATCATTATAGTTCACAAGTTATGAGGGGACACACTAGTTTATGCTTTTTGTGTATCATAATGATTAATGTATGTGGCTGAAATAAAGTATAGCTCTACATTCATATGAGGTAACCAGAGTAAAATATTTATAATATTAATAACTTATAGCTCATTAAATGTAATGATTATTAATATGGTAGCTTGTAATTATACACTTTTTAAAATTGTGCAATCAAATTTTTGTTTTCTGATGACTTTAATGCCAATGTTTTCAATTCTAGATCATTTGAGCTCGAAGCTAGAATCCTGCTGAAGGAAGTTGAGGTCATTTTTAACAGTGTGGTTTTATATTCTTTATAAAGACAAACATGTGCGACTTTCCTTAATAAAGCTTCCAACTAGCTCATTCTGTTGTCCTAACTTTTATAGAAAATATTAGAGTGACAGCCAGAGGTAGAGCTAATATGGGGGTATAGGGAGCTTTTGGGTGCTAAGGGACCCTATATCCCTTTCTGGGTCAATGTGGTTCTCCAACAGGCAGAATATTCATAAATAGTATTATTGATAAAATGAGTAAAATTTAGACATTTCTGGAAAAAAATAATTAAACATTCATATTTGTGTCGAGTCACTGAAAACAATAAGACCCTTCTCCTCCCAAACACACCCTCCCATTCATCACTTGGAGCAAACAGTTTTAATCCCGATGGGTGATGGTGCAAATAATATAATTTAATTAACTATCGGTACCGAGATAGTCGAGATTTATACACAGTGTACAACACGAGTAAGGTGTGGGTAGGTTAAATGTAACCTAGTGTTAGTCTGTATTATAAACATAAGCCGGACCCTCTGCATGAAGCAAAATAATAATATAAGGATGCCAAACAAATGGTAAAAAAAAAAGTACATAAATCAAAATAAGTTGTGACCAACTTCACCCCCCCACCCCCCCCCACCCCTTCCACTCATTCGATGTGCAAACAAATATATTATCCCTTCTTCATTTCCTCTTAATATTTTCGGATGCATTTAATTAAACATCAAGGCAATTCGTTAGCTCAGTCGGTAGCGTGTCGGCCTACTGAGCTTATGGTCCCGGGTTCGATTCCCAGCATGGCTGAAAATTTATCATTGGTAAATAAATTAACGGCCAGTGACTGGATGTTGTGTTTGTTTTAGTCTTAAGTTAGATTATAAGACATATGAAGCTATGATAGACCTATCCAACCGATAGTGTAAAAATGTATGACTTGAATAAGAAACTGACCCAGACCATAAGCTGGAAACAGTAATGGATGTAAAGTAAATTAAGGCAATTTGCCAACAAAGCGACCGAAAGTGTCTTAAAAGTTATGTTGTCAGCCAAGTGTTTAGAAAAAATATTAGATGTTATTTCTTTATCTAAGATAATTATTAGCTTATTTAAATTAATGTCATAGCCACCGAGCAATATTTAAATGTTTTTATTGACTTACATAGCTCAAATTGCTGGCTCAGCATGTATGAAGTAACATACTCGAGAGGTCGCAGTAAAATGATGACAATTCATGGCAATGTGAAAACTAGCAAGGCCGAAAGGGACCAATATCATGGTAAAAAGACAGGGCGACACAATTCCATCTATTTCGCAGGCGGTCACACACACTGTCTGTCTCCTTATCGATTCAGACGACATCTTTGGACCATCCATAGCACCGGTAGTGGGAGGGTATCCTCGGAGCCCAGGGTCCCGGGAATGAGTTCGGTAGAAGGCTCCAATTGTTACAGTCTTGCTTGCAACTATAAGACTGGTTATTCTACGTTTACCTAAGAGTGTTCACACAGTTATATTTCGTGAATTAGGGCAAGGCTGTGACACAAATTAACATAATTCTTAATTCTTTCCAAATACAAACACACATAAATGCAGTGATATATATATATATATATATATATATATAATGTTTGATTCTAGGGGTGTCATAGAAATTAATAAGAAATATTCCTTAAGCTGAATCAAGGTTTGAATATTTAAAAACAGTGTTTAGTGTTAGGGGGGAACATACATGTTGTATAACTTTAAAATATCATTTACAAAATGTTGTATTGCAAACATTTTTAACATATTTAGTCCTAAGCTGATAAATTAGTTTACCATCGCAACATGTAATTTAATCATGTTAGATTTAAAATCGTTTTAACATTAGTTTGTGATTTATAATAACAGCACAAAATGACAAAAACTTAACATAAATTTGTATTTTAATTTTTAAATACTTTCAGTGGCTAAGCTTCGTTATTGTCGAAACTGCAATTTTACTTTCAAATCTAAGTAGAAAGTTTTCAGCCGCACACTAGATTTGTATCCTGTCTACACACAACAGTCGACTCTCATGAAAAGTTGAACACTATTTTTTGGTGCAAGTACAGTTAAAATTATTTAGTCCAGCATTCTGTGGTCTGGCATAATATGAATCTGCCGCCATTAATTTAAGGGTCGGCCACCAAGACGGTTGTATTAGCAATACAAAGTTGTTTACATCTGCAGCTAAGTATTTTGGTTACATATTCTTGTTTTGGCTGTATTTTATTTAGCCCTTAATAATGTCTTCCAACAGATCAAGCGTTGTGATACATGGTGTATCATTTCCTGTTTTAAGTTTTATTATATCTTGTATGACATAGCAACAAGTACCTATGTAGAATGATATGGCAAACCTAGGACCTTGTATTAGGGGTATATAAAAGGTCCTTACGCCTTAGGAGATGAAATCTGTGCTGCGGTACCTGTCAGGTCCCGAGAAATCTAGACTAAAGTGTTTAGACTGTAATTATAACTAGTCAAACACAGGTAAAGATTCCTGACTTATGGAATTCTACAGAACAAACAGGAACTAACCAACACAAAAAAATAATTAGAGTGCTCCAGACCAAATCCATATTCCCCCTTAGTGCGATATTCATGACACTTATCTACACCATCATCTCCAAGGGAAGTAATGATTTAATTTACTAATTATAATTTGTTCTAAAATTCAACATCTAATATTTTGTTTAAAGTATTTGATTCCATAGAATAAGTATATGAAGATATTAAACACCATATCTTAAATTAATTAGGTAATAAAGTGATTAAAAGCTTAAATATATAAAAAATTATGATTTGTATTTTATAGGACCTTTTTTCTGAAAGAGAATATTATACACTTGCCTGCCAAAACATACAAGTTTCGATCAGGTAATTTTTATATATAAAATGTGTTTAAAACTAAGCTTTCTTAAAATGAAAATAGACCTATCAGAAAATGCCTCCCTACTTTTAACATAATTAGGAAATGGAAATGTTGAATCGCTAATAAATTGAAAATAAAATGTGTTTGTATGGACTTGAGGAACTTTTAAAAGTGTTATTTTAAGGCTACATTTCAAAAATACATTTGCTGATATAAATCCAATTAACTGAAAATTTGTTTCAACAAAAAAATTTTGCATCATGGAGTTTCCAAGGGGACTCAAAATGTTTGTTAATAGTAAGCCCTGATGTTCCGTTTTTGAAAGTAACAACTCAAAATAAGACTGGCTCACTAGAAAGACTATCTTAAGAATGGTTGATAGGAACACACAACACAAGATAAGAGGAATGCTATTTGCAATTACAATACTGTTAAATAGATATACCGTAGAGCCCTGCTAATACAGCAGTTTTCAATTATATACATGTTCGCTTTGTTAGGCATTTGTCTTGTCGTTTTTCGGACTGACACGTGCAATGAATAGCTTTGGCCGCCATTTTATGTTGGTAATTCATTCTATTTACATTAGTAATGGACATTACAGAATGATTTTAACTATATATATTTTTTAAATTATTTGCAGTATTTGACGTGCACTTTCTGAACCGACTGATTATATCAGCACACAAGAGAAAAAGGGCCTAACAATTTTGCCATGAAGTTGTACTACGGATTTTATTCACCCAAGAAAAATATGTTGACCCTGGTTGGGTTTGAACCCCCAAACATCGGGTCCTAAGGTGAGTACTTTACCAAAAGACCATTTAGGTCAACTATTTTAACTAACAATTATCGAATGATAAAAACTATTAAATGATCATTCAATTGTTTTTCTTTGCACCCTTTATATATGATAGTGTAAACATGTTATTAGGATTTTATATGCATTAGAAAGTTAAAAAAAAAAAGGCAATGTTCCGCTTCACAGAGAGGCTCGGGAACCTTAACCACCGTATGAGCAGGGCCCTATGTTATGACATGTAATGATGCCCTCTCAATCAACAAGAACAAAAACAACAGATAATGCAAAGTTATGGAAAAAAAAAGTTTTGGAGGAGGGGGTAGACCGCACTTTCAAGCCACTTTGTAACACTATTTACTTGAATACAAGGAATTCCCAACTCTACAAGAGGAATCGTGTTTTTTTTAAAGAAAATATCTTTTTGAGGGGGAGTAAGAATTAGTTTTAAAATTGTATTATCAAAAAGTTAATAATACTTTAGGAAATATGAATACCAATTTGTTAAATTGATAAACCATTTTATTCTATTCACTTTAAATATTCAACTTGTTCTAAAAGGAACCTTGTTTTAGTTGACTTATTAGATTTATTGCACTTTTTCACTCAGATTTGAGAAACTGTGATTTGTGTCATTTCATAACAAAGAATCTTGACCCGCGACTAAAGATTTCATCTCGACTTTTATCAGTTTATTTACACTCCGTTTATCCTGAAGGGTATTAATTACCTTGACGTATTTCACCGTGCATGGCCCTATATAACAAGCTATGGCATAGCGGAACCATATAAAGTTATAGCTTGCTACCTTTTAGTGCAAACAAAGTGTGCATCTAACCACTTTGCAAACTTTTGTCAATCTGAAACAAACTCTCTAATGACAACTCTAAAGAAAAGACTTATTTTAAATGCGCACAAACTCAAAAAAAAGAGAAGGGATTTGTCTTGCATTTAGGTAAATAGGATATTTACAATTTAAGTTTTATATGCTATTACTCAAGTTTCAGTGGTGAGGTGTGCTAATAGCTAATGTTACCAGTGATACAGTGAAAAAAATATTTTTATATTCATACAATAAGATATAATTTTATTAATCTCAAAATAAAACACTTAGGGTCAAGCATCTCCACTAACTTGGATGGGTGGAATACTAGACTGCTGACGTCTTTGAAAAGCTACCAGAACAAATTATGTATCCCTATGCCGAACCAATTAATCTGCAAACACATGTGTTTAACAGCTGTCACTTCTGACAGCCAAAATTTAGGTATATACCTAAATGATGACTGTCAGAAGTCAGTTGGCTGTCAGTCAGCACCAAAGAAGCCATGGGGCTACCGTACATGGAATTTCTCAACACCAATTGAGAGGCTTGAGAAAAACGGGGCTTGTCAGCATTCTGGAGTGCGGTTATGTTTAAACAGGTACAGGTACGACTAAGCTACAGAGCACAACAGAGCCATTTCCTTCACTGCTTCCCCCACTTCCCTTCTTAGAGCCAGTTTCATAGTCAAATTTAGTACGCCTCAAGTGCGGCGCTACATTAAGTACATGACGACACCTACCTAAACCAGAATGGAATGAGGCCGTTCTCGCATAGGAAACTGGCCCATTCCATTCGAGTTTAGGTAGGTGTCGTCATGTACTTAATGTAGCGCCGCACTTGAGGCGTACTAAATTTGACTATGAAACTGGCCCATAGTATCCATTCAGGTTATAAGAGTATATTAATTACACTAATTTAATAGGGATGGGGTAGGTAGAATTTTGAAAGGAAATGTACCCGAATTTGTGTGGAGGGAGAGTGGGGAACCATTTAAGAAAACCAGCCTCAGTTCGCCAGACTGGGATTCAAATCCTGTCACTGGCAATCCAGAATAGCATGAGTTTGAAGCATTAGACTATGCAATCACTGATGTAGGTTTCTCTACTGCTACTTTGTATCTGTGTTAAGGAGTATTATCCATTTCAGCCCACTGGATATTTTTTATTATTATTATTATTATTAAGCACCGCGTCTTACTGCTCGTTCGGGTTATACGCTTTAAGTACTAATTACGCTAATGGATTAGGAATTGGGAAGGTTGAATTAAAGGAAGTGAACCCACATTTGCGTGGAGGGAGAGTAGAAAACCAAACCTCGATCGCCCCGTCCTCAGCAGTCGAGCTCAACACGACTAGCACGTTAGTTAACTACACCACCGAGGTGGGTCACTGGATATTACTTATTATATATTTTAATTAGAGAGGGAACGCTCGAATCCTCCATTTCCCTTGAATCTTATGATATTCAAGATTAATAGAAGTACAAAAAAAAAAGTACCCCAAATAAAATTATGACGTTACTAACTTGATATAACAGTTTTAAGCAATTGGTAAAAGGAATTATATAGACGTGTATAGTTGGGCGAATAACAAAATTACAAAAAAAAGGACAAAAGTGTTCTATTTGTTGTTTAGGATGTAATAGACATGAAAAAAAATAATGTTTTGCGAAAATTATACTTTATACTTTTTTTTTTATATAGTTTTAAGGATTCAACATTTGGATTCAAGCTTTGAAAGAAAGTTTTAAGATTCGGATTCGATAAATATAAGATTCAACTTATCTCTAATTTTCATTCCTTAATTGAAAAACAACTACCCCTATTCATAATACTTTAGTTTGAATCAATCCTAGTTAATTTTTAGATTCACAAAGGACACTGTTTTTTTAAATGAACAATTGAAAATCAATACTTAAAATTTAAAGGTAAGAGATACTATATGGTGTAGGTATCTGGTAACACTTTCTAAAAGATCACACCTCACCACTGCTAAGCTTTATACATTAACATATTACTAAACTAAACTCTACACATTCCATAAACTTGGACCTCAGAAGAGATATTTAAAAAAGTAGTTTCTGAACCGACCTTTCCCTCACTAGTGATAACAATTAAGTCTACAACTTTCCCGATAACAGGTACAACACACCATTACATTGAATTTTTTTTTTTAACTTAATAATAAAAATATATATCTAACTGAACTTTACTTGAAATGTATACTAAAGTTTTGGCTGTATGGAGGCCAAATCTTGTTTCTCACTAAGTACAGATAAGTACACTAAGCACAAGAACTTTTGTCTCTTTTAAAGTTTCTTCATACAACTCTCCAATTAAAACCTAAAATCATAATAAACTCACTAATATAATCTTTTATTTCTTATACTAGATCAATTGGAATAGTTTGAAGAGTGAATGTGTCTATAATTGATTTTTTTTTAAGATAAATATCACTTATATTTTATATTAGTCAAAGACATTTGTTAAAGAATCTCACTATCTTGACTCAAGTTTAAGATCCAAGAACAATGGATAGATTATTATAATAAAACTAAATATTACGGTTGAGAAAGGTCTCACAAACTGTGCCCATATCTATAAGTACATATTATTTTATTTTTTTCTAAATATTTACTTTATAAAATTTGATGTTTTATAGTTTTGGTTTCAACAAAGAACTCTGACTAATATGTAAAGGCATTGAAATGTCGCTGAAATGAACATTTATAAAAAAAAATATAATTGTCTAATGACTTATACTAAGACAGTGTCGAAATACTGCATAATAATGTCATGTAAATGAAAGGTTAGTCAGACTAGGCCTTTTGCCAAAATAGTTCTAATATTGCTTCAGTAGAAACATAGAGTTTAATTTGATTCACACGATGATATCAACAGTTGTTAAATATATGTCATGAGCTTAGCAGTATTAGATGAACTTTTTAAATGAAGAGAAAAAGTTGTCATTAAATTCCAGGACATCCCTGACAGATATTCAACAATTTCTGTCAAGGTTACCATGTGGATAGAATTAAACTCTATATTTCTATTGGAGAATTATTTGATTTATTTTGACGAAAAAAAGTTTGCTATAAAAATTGCCAAAACTCTTAACTTTACTTTGCGTCCCCTTCCAGCTAATTTAAGGATGAGCTTCTGCAGTGAAACTTCATATTTTGATTTAATTTGACTAAAAATTAATTTTGAAACTTATTTTTAAAACTGACACATCCCATCAGTGGGCATACAAATTATACTGTTTAGAAAGTGCCGTTAAAATTTATACTGGTCTTTATGATAAAATGTCACCAAGATTCAACATTTTATTGTGAAACTTGATAATCAATGTTTAATTTAAAATTTAACTAAGCTACGTTGAGAAACATTGAAAATGTGACAATGGCACTTATTGAACTTGACTCTTCATTTCTTAACATTTCGGTCTTCAGAAAGACTCCTTTAATATCAAAGAATATTTTTATAAATAAAAAAGTAAAAAGTTTAACTGTGTGAAGAAGAGTGGTGTTGAGAAGACGGAAGTTGTGAAGAAATGAAGAGAACTGTATTTGTTTTCATCAAGGCCTAGCCCAAATATCTTTTCAGGTCGACTTCTTTTGCTATCATGTACATTACATTTTACAGTCCTTTTTATTTGATTGAAACTTGTTGGCAACACTCTGTTTATGTTTAATATTGTAGTTAAAACCCATGATTTAACTTTTATGTTTTTGAAATATAAGAAGTAAAGAATGATATATACTACAAACATATTTTTAAAGAAACATCCTTATCCTTCCAATGTAAATTTGAATAAAACTAGTTAAATGAAATTGGGGAAAAAATATGGCTTGTGCATGCCATAGTTACACAAGTAAAGATTGTTTGTAGATTGTAATAAAAACCTCATAACAGCTAATGTCCAAACCAAATGATTAATAAATATTACTTCAAGTGTACCAACACAAAATTTTTGGTAAAAAAAAACTATGATATTTAATTGTGATGTTAAACAAGAAAATGAACTGTTTAATGGTAATGGTGTATATTATAAAAAAAAAGTTTAATGCCAAGGAAAGCAAATATCAAAATTTAGTCAAGACAAACAATTTTTTTTAATAAAAAATAACTATCCACAGTATATTACGAATTTTTTAAAGATTTCATAAAATGTAAGCCCGTTTTGATTTTGTTTGTTAAAAGAAACACCACACATATTAATTATACATAGAAGAAGCTAAAGGAAAGAGCTGCTTATTCTATGACTAATATATCAGTAGTGCTGAAAATCAAAATAAGGTATCGGTATTGGAATATGTAATGTTAAAATGTTGTGTCAGTACACCTCTAGTTATTATAATATCTAGTCTATACCATGTTTTATAATTAATTTAGTCAAATAAACAGGCATTACAGTCTGTTTTCTGAATTGTCATATGCCAAATTTAACAAATATTCACAATTTTCAAGAGCTCCTTTCAGAGCACACATCAATCAATAATTTTTTATAATGCCACTCCAACGACATTTCAAAGCACACATAAACCATCTAGTTTTAATGTCATTACAATGACATTTCACAGCACTTCTTATATAATTTTACATCAATGATCTAATAAAAAGAGATTTACTCAAGCTAAAGGCACTTATCCTACTGCCTTGTTGCGGAGACCTCCCTCTATCAACAGACGCGGTACTGGGGTTGGCTCTGTGGAGCACTGGGTGAGGGTAGGGGGCAGGGCTCAGGTCAGCCGGTGGCAGATTCCTCTTCTCCTTCTTCCCGCCGACGAAGGGGTGTGCTGTCAGACTCGACATTGAGTGGTACAGGGACCTTCTGGTCGGGATAGTTCCACGCCTGTATGTCTGCCGTACCGAAACATTGGAAGGAGATGTAGGTGACGCAGGCGACAACGGCCGCCACCCAGAACACATGGCGCCACTGCTCCAAGGTTTGCTAAACAGCAGATTAACACTTTAATGATTAAAGGAAACACTCTTTTATTAGAAAGAACTAATTTTTAGGGGTATTTTAAGCTTCAAAATGTCAAATATAAAGGTCAACGCTATTTTGCTTCAACTTTGCCGTCAACATATCCTATGAATTTTCAAAACATTTAGAATAAAGTAGAACACCACAATATTTTATTAATCGATTTGAAATATTTAACATGACATATTTCAACATTTAATCATTTTTAGAGCAGCTGCTGAACATTATTTTAACACCGACCAGTGAATAAAGACGGCAATGAAGACCAACAAGGAGATGGGAGGAGCAAACAACTGGTAGTGAAAGGAGAAGAATAGAAGTGATTAAAGGAGGAACAATGGTGGAAGGATAGAGGAAGATGGAGATACTTGACTCAACTGACCCAGCCACGGGCTGGAAACAGTTGATGATGATGATGATGATGATGATGATGATGATGATGATGATGATGATGATGATGATGATGATGACGACGATGACTTGTGTATAGATTAAATCTAGATAAATGTCAGCATTAAAGAATATAGTGTGCTTTCTTTTCCCTTAGTTGCTCTTAAAGGATTATTTAAAATAGTTTTATGTGACAGCAAAAAACCTTAACTTTGACACAGTTTTGATATGTTTAAAACTTTGCTTTGCACAGTAAAAGTGATCATTGCACACCCATAGTAATTTAATACATGAAAGATTGCAAACGAAAGGGTAAAAAAATAATAATTTGGGATTCACGATTAAAAGAAGGGAACATAGTTCACACTTTATCCAACTGCCATTTTCTTTTAAAATGAAAATGGGTTGTTATAATACAATCCCTGGACTTATATTTAGTTCTATCAAAATTATTAAAATATCACTGTGTTAAAACCTTTACCTTTTATTTGTCCTGTGTGTTTAGTAAACATTTAAATTTAAGTTCTTCACTTTTATTTATTTTTATCAGCTCTAGTCCGAGCCTGTTAGTTATCACTTAAACTAATATAATAAGATAAAATTAGTTAAGTTTCAAGGAAATGAGTTAATATTTGCTTGGCGAGAGGACCAAACGTCACATGGCAGAGGAGAGAATAGTCTTAGCCAGCATGCCAGTGATACCAATACCAAGTATTGAAGCCAGGTCGCCAATTCTAGTCACTACCAAAAGCACGCGGACCTTAGATGGGTTGTATTTTGTCCGGTAGGAAACTACTTTCGTTTTTAGTATTATATGTATGAAAAAAACATCAACCAGGCACTTAGTAAACAAGTAAGCTTTTGGATTCACAATATTGATAAATCTACTTTTTTTTTATTGTGATAGGGATTATAAAGGTTAAATGTAGAGGGAATGTACCTGCATTTGGGTGGAAGGAGAATGAAAAACCATCTAGGAAGAACTACTTTCAGTACACCTGACCGAGATCAAACTTCAATCTCCTTGTCATCGGTAATCATTCTGTTGTGAGCGTGGAGCCTTAGACCCATGTGGCTACCGAAGCGGGTTATTGAAAATTAGTGCATTGTTTTGTTGCTTTGTAGCAGAGTCCCAGATATTACTTTTAGGAACCACCCCAATAATGTGGTGTGTGGTTGCTGAAATTATGGTACAAGTAGTATACAAATAGTAGCCTACATACAGTTGACAACGCCATATTGACGGGACTTACATTTTCATGAAGAAGAAATCCAGCAGCAAGTGGAGAGAGAAAGCTAGCAGTCATATGAATGGTCTGCGCAAATGCCAGGACTGGCCCTGAAACAAAGACATAACGATAGAGGTGATGAGTTGTCACTTGTAAGTGATGTGGGTGAACTATCTAGACTATAGAGGGTCACTGTCTAACCAAGTACACACTTGTTTACCACTTCTTAGATTTATTTATTTATATTTTAGGTATTTAACATGCACTTTCTGAAATGATTGATGATATCGTCACGAGAATTTCAATGAGCGAGAGCAAAAAGACCTACCAATTTTGCCGAGAGTGGTATTTTCACACACCTCCTATGGTTCCTTTATATGCCACAAACAACAGGAGACCGACGGCTTTACTTTCCCTCTGAAGGAAGTTATACTACAGATTTTTAAAGACTCAATGATATTAATTAATAAGTAAATTATCTAATTGTAGTAATCTCCGCTATTACTTGTCACATTATGTGGTTTTTGTAAAGCTCCATATACACTAAAGGTAAATTGGAAGCATCGCAATCCGTGGCTAGAGCCAACTTGTGTTGGTACATCAAAGTGAGGCTATCTATAAATGTGCCTTCATTCGGCCTCACTATAGATTTACCTCTAGTGTATATGCACCTTAATATTCTTATTTATTGCTTTGTTATAACTAAATAAGGAAAACCTATTTTCGCTTTATGAGGTAATTGTATTATATTTGGAAGAAGGTACAGGAAAGGTGGATAGAAACATATAAAAGAGGGGGGACAAATACAATATGGCCTTTACAATGAAAAGAAGAACACAGTTCACACTTTACACTGCTGCCAATGAACAAAGAGGTAAGGGATGTCTCTTAAAGAAAATTGATCGTCACCGCCCAATCCCCCGACCTAGGTTTCATTCTATTGGAACTCATCAGGGAGGAGTGTGAAATGCGCAACGCAACTTCCTAAAAGAGAAAACCAAAAAACACAAAAGAGGAGAAAAAGGTGTGTTTTGTTATTGCTTTGTTAGAAATTCTATTTAAAGCTGCTATACATGTTTCTTTTGCACACCTGTGCGTTTAAATATTTAGCATGTGGCAAATACTCCTTCACAAGTTGTTGCTTCTTTAAGAGACCTCCCTGTGACTTGAGTCGTTAACAGTTTTTCCTTCTTTGTAATGATTACCATACCACCAATCGCAGGTGATTAAACAGTCTGACTTTGCACATAGCAACTATATTTTGGTGCAAATTGCAGGACGGATTCTTGGAAAAGAGCTACTACACATAGGCCTACTTACGCATAGCCTCATAAATGTAAGAAGTCTGTCCTGGAAGGCCTTTTATCCTATCAAAATACTACTATAAATTAGGATTCTTATATGAAATAAGGCCTTACAGAAAAGGCTTCCTAAAAAAAATCAGTGAGACAATGTGTGTTGCCTGCAATACAAAATAATAAAAACTGACGAAATATTCTTAACTTCTTGTATGGCCTAGCAACTCTATTTATTAGCTGGTGTTGAAGAGAATTTGTAATTCATAAAATAAAACTAACAGAAGTATTATCTAATTGTTCTGTGAAGTTTAAATATCCTGCCAGATTCATTTATGTTCCCTTCAGAGATATTGATTTCAGTCGCATATTGATATATATATTAAAAAAAAACAATGTAGTTTAAAACATAAGCTTATGCCTGTTTGAATAAACAAAAAATATTATGAGCAGTTGATAATCAAACCCAGGACCAAGTGTGTATGAGGACACTTCCTTTCCATCCTCAAACACAGGCAAATAAAGAAGAGTGCATCAGCTATTGGTGACAGATCTGGACAGGTAACTTAATTTTGCCAAGTTATCATCATCATCATTATTATTATTATTATTATTGTTATTATTAGCACCGCGTCTTACTACCCGTCCGGGTTATACGCACTTACGCTAATGTGTAATGGTAGGGTGATTGTGAGATGAAATGGAGGACCTACAGTTTAACGTGGAATCCGAACCACGGTGGAGGCCTGGCATTCCCCACATTCACAAGATGTATTGTCAGAGGTGAAGGAAGAGTTTGGTAATCAGATAAATCTTTGCCGCGACCGAGGATTGAACCCCGGCCGCCAGCACAGAAGTCTGACACCTTACCCCTAGACCGCCAGGTCACCTTCGCCAAGTTATCATGAAGAGGGGACAAGACAAGAATATTTTAGGAGAGCATTCAAGCATGGTTAACAACCCAACCATTTTGGGTACGACCGAGATCCCAATAAAATCCACCATATCTCCAAGCTGCGGGGTAGACCTTCGGAGGTAATGTTTTAACACTAACCTGCTAGGTTAGGCGCGATGTCTACAATGCTAGCCATGGCCCCAGCGTACGACGCAGTTATAAGTATTACTGCTAGGAACCAGGCAACAAGCACCATCTCTACGTTGCAGCCTAGGTAGCCAATAGCTAGCAGCAGCAAACCTGGGATGATTTGGGCTGAAATAAGAGAAATAATAAGACAGTTTTTTTTTTCTTTTCCTGTGTCTCACAGCTCATTTGGGTTGCATAACTAATGTGGTAGGAATGAGGAAGGTAGAATTTGAAGAAAATGTATTAAAATTTTCTTTAAAGGAGGTTGGGGAAACCATTTAAGAAAATCCCGACCGACCGAGATTCAAACTCCGATTTACTTGTCATTGGCATTTCAGTCTAACATGATAATGATGTGTTAGACCATGCAACCCTCGATGTGGGTGTATAAAATAATTTAGAGATGGGATGAATATACTATTATACCAATTAAAATCTTAGTTTTAACTTTGAATTTTAAATCGCGAATTTGAATCTTATAATTTTTTTTAATCAGAGGAAATAGGACAAAATAGTAGAAAATAAAGATACAGTCAACTCTCGATTATCAGCGGTAATGGAGGGGATAACCAAAAACCGCGGATAATCCGCATATTTAGTAAAACAAGGGATTGCAGCACATTCAATTCAAACTAGTACTCACCTATCATGATCACATTTATGAACACATCATTATATTTCATGCACTAAGATAATAAAAACAAGCACT
This sequence comes from Timema douglasi, assembly GCA_901482245.1. NCBI lineage: Eukaryota > Metazoa > Arthropoda > Insecta > Phasmatodea > Timematidae > Timema > Timema douglasi. The sequence goes on from CABEEJ010001490.1 coordinate 106,539, forward strand.
TTAAATCAATGTACAGTATACTAAAAATATACACATTACTTAGAGAGTTTTTATTAGTCTCTTGCTTCATTGCAACTTCTTCCTTTTCCCTTAACCCGGTATGTATTTTCCATAACATCAGCTTGTAATCTTTCTGTTCCAGATAATTAAGCAGGCTATGAGTCCATTCTAGTGCATTCTCACTTCCATAAACTTTTTGTTTCTCTGGCTATTATCTCTTTTCTAAGGATTTACCGAGTAGGCCCCCTACAACAAGTGGTAGCCCTGTATTCTCCATCAACACAGGGTTTGTCAAAAATGTATCCCTTGCTGTTGGCGATGCCGCAGTCAATCCGCAAAGCAAATAATCTGCCCGTGGAGAGTCGGGAGTTTACTGTAGTTGCTAATCGTTAACATTTTTTTTTTTGCAAAAAATACATTAATCATAACATTCATATATTAAGTTAAGTGTTAAATTTATTTTCATTTAATTTGTTTGGTATTTTTAACGTGCACTTTCTGAGCTGATTGATTATCTCAGCACACAACTTACAAACTAACTTAAATCTATAACATGCACAACACCTATTCCTTGGTCGTTTATTCTTCACTGTGAGAGGAAAATCCCACATTTCACCAATAATAAATTTTTCAGACATGCCGAAAATAGAACTCGAGACCGTTAGCTAAGTAGACATTCATGCTACCAACTGAGCTAAGGTGTGGGATGTTAATGGTCTAGGGTTGGGTTGTTAATTAGAGCTGAACTACCTATATTCAGAATAAGAGCCCTAAAATAAATTCCATATCATGATTTAAATAAATAAAATATTTAAATACCCTTAAGGATTCAAAGGTTCCATCCCTAGAAAAAATTAGTATACATGGAAGTAGGTAAATGAAGTAAAAGAGCCCCCTTTTTGTTTTCAAAACAAAATGAAGCCTCAAGTGTTGAAAACCGTACATGCGCTATCCATGCAGTTTTAACTGGGTTGTACTCACAAAAGGCAGTGAAGACCTTGCGCACGTTGGTGAGCGTTAGGAGATTCTTGTTGACCAAAACATCGGCCAGGTAACAGAAAAACACCGACGACAGATAACTGCACAGGAAGGGAACACCGGACAGCAAACCGTTCTGACAGCAAACACACAATAGTTTAAAATATACATTTAGTGGTGTGTTAATCTAAGAGATGGAGACGAGAAAGTTATCTTAGAGGAAACTCATGTTCAGAGTTTATCTCAATTTAATGAACTAGCTACTATCCAGCTTATTTATTGACATAGGGTCTGTTTGTTGGATTTGTCCTGTACTAGTTGAAATAGTTTTAAAAATGACCGGCATAATAGCTCTAAAAGGTTTAGTAATTTCTTGTAAATTTCTTGAATCTATTACGACATCATCACTATCAACTATTTCCAGACCCGCCTCGGTGGCGTAGTTGGCTAACGCGCTAGTCGTGTTGAGCTCGACTGCTGAGGACGGGGAGATCGAGGTTTGAGTCTCGGTTGGGTGAACTGGGGGTGGTTTTTCCTAAATGGTTTTCCACTCTCCATCCACGCAAATGCGGGTTCACTTCCTTTAATTCAACCTTCCCCATTCCTAATCCAATAGAGTAATTAGTACTTAAAAGCGTATCACCCGAACGGGTAGTAAGACGTGGTGCTAAATATTATTATTATTAACTATTTCCAGCCTATGGCCGGGCCAGTTTAGTAAAATGCCTCCATCTTCCTCTATCTTTCCACAACTCTTCTTCCTTTAATCACTTCCATTTCTCTCCTCTCGCTCTCATAACTTCTGTTATCTGCTCCTTCCATCTCTTTTTTGTGATCTTTTCCCTACATACTCCATCAAAAGTGTTTCTGAAACTTTCACTATTCTCAGGGCCATAATCTAACCGACGTGCCTCTTAAGGGGACAAATACTTTCTACCTTTAAGTATAAACGGTTGTTCCAACTTTTAATAGAGTTGATTTTAAGGAATAAATATATCATGGATATTAAAAAAAAAGTAAAAGTAAAGTGGGGAAACAATGAATGATTGCAGGACCTTTGTTAAATTTTACAAGTCTATCGAGGCGCAAAAGGTTGCCGACGCCTGGCGTGGACCATTCACTTGCCCGCAATCAATATTTCCAATTGCCTATACAACCCCATTTAGTGAAAGCCACCAGATAATGAAATGTGTGTTCTAACAAGAGTCACACACACAGTCTAATTATTTTAACTAGCACTACTAATATAAAGTAGAATGTTGTTAATTTTCGCCACAAAAAAAAGGTGTTTGTATTTTCTAAATTTCAACAAAGAATATTTTCAGTCAGCTATCACGAATTAAAATCAGTACCTGTAATCCCTTGAATAGTTTTTTTCCCAAAAAAATAAACTACCTCATCGTCATCATCATCAATCGTTTACAGCCTGTCGCCAGAGACATAAACTAGATAAAATACATAAAAAACTTGATCTAAAAGAGTCGATGCACTAATGAGTGCAGATAATATCTACATTTTCCTTTTTTTAAATGTCCATGACACACACGTGTGTGAAAATGGTGGGGAAAACATAAAATCAGTGCTCATGGCTGCCTGGTATTTGTTAAAAAAAAAAATCACTCCAAAGATCTTTTAAAGTGATTAACCACTATCAGATTGTAAGTATGTAAATACCATGAACAAAATAAAAATACTCGATTAAGAAACATTTGCCGACAAAATCTGCCATAAAATAAATATCAAGAATTGTAATCTAGGATGACATCTTGAAAACTGGCCACCACCTTGACCACTAAAGGAGACAAATTGATGCTGTCGATCCAATCACTCTATAAGTTCAAACAGCAACTGTGCCCAGCGGCTTTCTTGTCTCGTCGAGTGCAGTTTATTTTTGTGTACTATTAAGAAACATGGACATTGAATGCAAGAGAGACTAGGAAAGTGGAGGCCATGGGAAGGAAAGGAACCCAAGAAGAATGATGGAGATGAATTATGTAAGGATAAGGCCGCAAGGGAGACCAAGAGAGAGATGGGAGGTGCAGATAACCACCAGTATGCAAGGGATGAGAACGGAAATAAATTTAGGAGTGAGAATAGTATAAGTATAGAGGAAGTTGGTATTTAATGTGCACTTTCTGAACAAACTGATTATTACAGCACAAGAAAATGTCTATGAGCGAGAGTGAAAGAGCCCACCAGTTTTGCCGGGGTAGGTAGTTTCACATACCTCCCAGGGTTATTTTATATTCCATAATCCATGAGGAACCCACGGCTTTACTTCCCCTCCAAAGCAATTTGTGCTACGGATTTTATCGCTTATGAAAAAAATCAGTTAACCCTGGCTGGGTTTGAACCCATGAACATCGGATATCGAGGCTAGCGCTTTACCCCAAGACCACCGAAGTAAACAAGAGGATTCAATTGCCACTTACCATCTGAATATTGAATCCCAATACAGTCTTCATGTACATGGGTCCGGGAATGATGAAGGTGTAATGGATCCAGATACGACCAAAAGTTGTGATGCCGATGCACCAGGCAGGCATTGAAGTCAGGATATGTCTCCATGGTACCGGCATTTTCTAGAAACAAGACAGAGAAACACACGGGGACCACAAGGGTGTGGGTAAAAAAAAAACGAGGTTAAAAAAAATCTAACTAATAAGAAATGGTTAAACGTAATGGTAATGTACACGCAACAAATAAAGTTAGTATGAATTTGGTAGTAAATAATAATAATACGAAACTGAAAATTATAAATTGTTAAATAAAAAATTGGTGAATTGGAGAGGTTAGAAGGAAAGAGGAGGGGAAATATTTTATTAAAGTTATGCCACAAATCAATTATATATACAAATTCAGTTTAAAATATTGGTCAACAAATTTAAACACTAGGATCGTGTGGCTATCTGTGGCCCTTGAGCTTTATCTGTGGCTGCAACAATTTTTTATCTTTAGTAATATATAATACAAACATTTAGATTTGTTCAAAATTGATGAACCCACTTAGGTGGCCACATGGTCTAACCCACATCCCTCGCAGTGGACTATAACGTTTGTTATGGGTAGATCGAGGATCAAAACTTGGTGCGGTGTTCTGAGGGTGGTTTTTCAAAAATGATTTTCCACTCTCCTTCCACACAACTGTGGGTATATTTCCTATAAATATAGCTTTTCTAATCCCTAAAAACAGTAGCGCAATTAGCACATAAGCGTATAGCCCGAACGAGTATCAAGACAGGGTGCTAAAAAAAAAGTTAGGGAAGTTTACCTGCATTGGCGTGAAGAAAAGTGGATAATTATTTAAGATAAAAAAATCCCATAATTACACCCGATAGAGATTCAAACCTCGATCTCCCCATCATTGGCAGTTCAGTCTATTCTGAGAGTGATGCCTTAGAACATTTGGGTCTATGGGTAGTTGGAGTCGTAAATCAGCCCCTTAATGTTTGTAAGTTTCTCGGATCTCACGGCGCTATTAGCGCTCTCGATCATGACATAACCTAAAAAGCAATAGCAAAGTCTGGTTCTAAGCTCACCTTTGAACCTACAACGGTATTTCCGACGTTGGATTCTATGTAACGGAGCTCTGCAGCGACGATTCGGGGGTGAGTCGCTGGCGTATCAAACGCGAGGAAGTACCACATGACACACCACAACATTCCCGTGGTACCGGTCACGTAGAACACAACGCGCCAACCAAAATGAGCAATCAGGAACCCGCAAAGGGGGTATGTGAGTCCAATACCAAAACTAAAACCTGTCCGGGGGAAAAAAATGTACACACACATTAAATGGTGGCTAGTTTTAATTTTTAAATTTGGTTTGAAACAAATGGTTTAGTCCATTTAGCTTTGTTTTTATAATTGTGTCGGTGACCTGGCGGTCTAGGGGTAAGGTGTCAGACTTCTATGCTGGCGGCCGGGGTTCAATCCTCGGTCTCGGCACAGATTTATCTGATTACCAAACCCTTCCTTCACCTCTGACAAGACATCTTGTGAATGTGGGGAATGCCAGGCCTCCACCGTGGTTCGGATTCCACGTTAAACTGTAGGTCCTTCATTTCATCTCACAATCACCCTACCATTACACATTAGCATAAGTGTGTATAACCCGAACGGGTAGTAAGACGTGGTGTTTAGTAATAATAATAATAATAATAATAATAATAATAATAATAATAATCTTTGTCAATAATTTCTAAATGTAATTATTAAAAACAAAAATATAGTAAAAATAAAGATAATGTAATTCAAAATGTGCTACCCCCTAAAGCTACCACCCCTAGGCCCGTGCCTAGTGGGCCTGTAAAATAAATCCGCTTCTGGTCACAAAGTATTTCGACCAATAAAATAATATTAGGGATGAGAGTCTCAAATCCTTAAGGATATTTGAGATTCAAGAAAATATAGGATTTAAGTTATTATTATTATTATTAGCACCGCGTCTTACTACCCGTTCGGGTTATACGCACTTACGCTAATGTGTAATGGTAGGGTGATTGTGAGATGAAATGGAGGACCTACAGTTTAACGTGGAATCCGAACCACGGTGGAGGCCTGGCATTCCCCACATTCACAAGATGTCTTGTCAGAGGTGAAGGAAGGGTTTGGTAATCAGATAAATCTTTGCCGAGTAGGATTTAAGACTCAAATACTTTGAATTTTTTTCCAATTGAAATTTGTTCTAGAGCTCTAATACTGCTTATTTGTAGTTCAGCCCTAAAATAATAAAATATTTGTAGGACAAACACAACAACCAGGCCCTTGACCAGTAATTTAACACTTGATTGAATGTATGAATTTTATAACGAATGGATTATTAAGAACATTTTTTTTAAACATTTAGTTAGGTAGTATTCCTATTTTTTACTATTCCATTACATTTCTATTTCCAATGAGGTTCATAATTTTTCCAAGATTCAGGTTAGGATTCAGTAATCGAAAGTTAAATAAAGATTCGAATTCGTAAAATAGTGGATTCGACCCAAATCTAAATAATATAATAATAAAAGATCTATTGAGTGGTCTTGCTCGATGTTCGCGCATGCGTAGTATCAGTTTTACATCAGTCGTGTGTTCAGGACTGCTCTAAGGGGTCTTGTCTCAAATTTTTCAAGGTTTAAGAATATTTTAGTCTCTGTGCCATATTTATTTTAATTTAACATAATTTTATGTTTTCAATATGATAATTCTTATGCCATTAAATTTATTAAAATAAATAGTTTAAAGCTCAAAGATAAAAAAACCGTCTTGGGAACATTTTACCCCCAACCTCACAACTAGATCTGCCTGCCTAGTTCCTGAGCCCGCCAACAGCCACTGGGGTAGAGGGAAATTTCATGAATGTAATCCACTGGTTGCAAGGATGTAGAAAGCTAGTTTTCCTAGGGGTGTTCACTAACAAATTATAGGGGGCCTGGACGCCCCACACCCTACCCTTTCTTACAAACTTTTCATAGTTAGCAAATGTTTCGAGTAAGTAGGTATGTTGAAATAATTGGTGGGGGAAGGGTAGTAGACCTACCTACATAAGCTACAAACTCCACTTCTGACAGTTGTTCTGTTATTTAAGCTGCTCTTTTCTTAGGGTGATTCACCACCGACGATAGCAAAAATATTTGCCCTATTTTCTCGGACCACACTTACTCGTTTCATTCAAAGAAACGTCATTTGTTTTTCAATACCATATGAATGTATGAGCGTATTTGAAATGTTGACAGAAATAATTTTACAATCGGAAGTTTTACAAGATGTAGGTTTGAAGGTGGATATTAAAATATTCATTAATTGATATTTGGATGATTAAATATACAATTAAAACTGTAGTTTTTTTTAATATATATTCGTGGCGTCCAACAAATTCCAGGGTGTTTGAGATCTCCCACCTTTCTACGACCTTGACTGGTTGGATTCTTACCTTGAAATGAAGACATAAATCTACTCCTCTCCACGGCAGGTATCCAGTGGCCAACAATGGAGTACATGGCGGGCCAGGTCAGTCCCTGGAAACAAATAAACCGGATGATGAGAACAAATTCACACGGTAAGGAATAAAAAATACATGGTGACCTGGTGGTCTAGGGGTAAGGTGTTAGACTTCTGTGCTGGGGGACCAGGGTTCAATCCTCGGTCCCGGCACAGATTTATCTGATTATCAAACCCTTCCTTCACCTCTGACAAGACATCTTGTGAATGTAAGGAATGCTAGTCCTTCACCGTGGTTCGGATCCCACGTTAAACTGTAGGTCCTCCATTTCATCTCACAATCACCCTACCATTACACATTAGTGTAAGTGCGTATAACCCGAACGGGTAGTAAGACGCGGTGCTAATAATAATAATATAATAATAAAAAGTTAAAAATACAAAAGTACAATAACTAGAGATATAATGTTTATGAAATTTAATACTTTAACATCCTATGTTCATTTTAATTACCAATAGGTTAGTCCCGCTTCAGTGGTCCTATGGTCTAATGGGCTACGCTCACAGTAGACTAGAATACCAATGACGGGGAGATCGAGGTTTGAATCCTGGTCGGGTGTAATGAGGATGACTTTTCTGCGAATGCCAAGTAACGTTGTCATTCGGCAAATACCTCGTAGTATGGATGGATAAGTTTTGACGAATGTTAGTAATCACTCGCCAAACCCCGAAAATTTCCTGTCAGTTGTTGATAAGCCATCACACATTAAATGGCATGAGCTATTCACCTTATCTCCAACTTCTGCCCCATCCACACATTCATGTCTAAGTTTGTCAGAAGTGTATTGTATTTACTCTGGAAACGGAGTGGTCCAACGACTTGGTCCTGCAATTTTTTTGACCTTCTTGAAAACGAACCTGATATATGGAATCAAGCCCATTATTTCCATGAAAATAGGAATGCGATTTATTATTACTGGAAGCGTATTCAATAACAATTTAGCGTGGATTGTTCTATTCACGGCCTTAAGAAGAAAAAAGATTCTTTAATGGCCAAGTTCAAAACATGTCTAAATAAAGTTAAAGGAAGTAGAATAAATGTCTTAGGTGCATATGATGTTTACAAGACAGACTGGTTTGCACTCGAGAAGATGGTGAAGTTTTTAAATGCCACTGCAGCAATTATTTGTGGGTAGTCACTATAATAATGTCCATCTCACCCTCCATGTTTGGCACGAATGTTTGTCATTCCCGACCGCAGCTTTTTGATTCTATAGTGACTCTTGAGGTTTGGCAAATAGGCGCATGTGTTTATAGGAGTGCTTGTGATTCGACAAACTGTTTATCAGGTAGTTCGTGAAGAGGCGAATGCCGCCTAGGTAGCGCCGACTTTACAATAGACTGGACTGTCGATGACAGGAATATAGAGGCTTGAATCTTGGTCTGGGGTACTGTGGGTAGTTTTCCCCTCTACCTACACAAATGTGGATACCTTTACTATAAATTAAACACCCCTCAACCTTAGCATAATATTAAGATTATTTTATTATGTTTATTTGAAATATTTAACGTGCATTTTCTGAACCGACAGATTATAATAGCATACATGAATTTCTATGAGTGAGAGCGAAAGGACCTACCAATTTTGCCTAGAAAGGTATTTTCACATACCTTACAGGGTTCTTTTACATCCCACAATGGGCACGGGACCAACGGCTTTACTTCCCCTCCAAAGAAAGTTGCGCTACAAATTTTTATCTCTCAAGAAAAATTCGTCAGCCTCGGTTGGGTTTGAACCCACGAATATCGGGTCCTTAGGCAAGCACATAACCTCAAGACCACTGAGCTCAACAAGCCATCAAAATTAGTTTATATATGTATATATAACCGAAACAAGTAGTGAGTCACAGGTTGACAAAAAAAAAATCTAGGTTCACCACTGGATTTTATTCATTCCTGTAACAATATTTATGTAATTTTCAAAACATCTCAAGTGCCTCCGAATGTTATATTTGCTTGGTTACCCACAAGACCAGTTTAGCCCTGACAAAATCACATGCGGCAGCTGTCGTGGTATGCTCATTAAAACCTTTCACCCGCCAATTTGACCATTTCTAGAACTTCAGGGAGAGCACAACATGTCATCAGTTGCAAACGAGTTACTTTATTATTACAGGTTTGATGGACTTGAAAAAAAAAAAAAAAAAGTCATCATTCGGGAACTCAAATGTCAAGGTTGAAGTCACCCAAGATTACATAGTAAAAAATATCGTAGTTTAAAAACAACATGGAAACAAAATTTATGGTAGTGTTCTCAGAAGTTTCATTTAAGGCCCTTGGCCCTGCCGGGTGCAAGTCCAAAACCTATTTTGTGGGATGGTGGGCGGGAGGGTGAAAGGCGTGGCATCAGTCTACTCTCCTGACCTGATGAAGCTGTCTGTGACAGTGAAAGCTTGTCCTTAAAAATGTATCAATGTTTATTAATTGTTTTATTTTTAATCAACATGCTTCTATTCTCGAACAAACTGTTTCCGAAAAGAGAAATTGCAAAACAACCAAAACTCTTGTAGCTAACCGTTTGTTCCCATGGCTCTGCATTTCCACGCCAAATGAAAAGGGCCAATATCCTTAATTCAGGAAACAAAACAAGGATCTAGTTGTTTTTCTGTGTTTTTTAAAAAACCTGTGGGACTATCTGTTCAGGTTATATGCATATGTACTAATTATACTAATGAGCTAAGGATTAGAAAGGTTGAATTTAGGTAAGTGTACCCACATTTGTGTGAGGAGAAAATGGAAAAACATTTAGTAAAAATCCACACTCGGTACACCCAACAAAAATTAGAACCATGTCTAATTAAACACATGAATGACTCCTTCGACTATTTGGCCACCAAAGCAGGTTGATTAATTTTCTGTTGTGGTAATAAATTACTTATTTTATATTATTTAAACATTATGGTAAAACTTTCATTTATGCCAAGCACCAGTGTCAATACTCTTAATGTATATTAAAAAAATAATTTAAAGACAAATAATTTCAAGTGAATACCAGTTGGTTAGCTTTGTCAAGAAACAAATCCTAAACTGGTTATGTTAATGATGATTGCTACTTAAAACAAAAACAAAAACAAAATAGAACTCGGCAACAGAGAGTTGAAAAGATAAAGACAAGTAATTGCCATTATGTTCTTTCCCCGGATAACTTCATTCCTAATCTTGTTTCTCCTCGTGACAGCTAACATGCTCCTCACAAACGGTGATACCATGACTTACACTTCCCTGGTTTCTCTTACATTCAATGTCCATTTTTCTAATTGTCAGGTCATTTCATCTATTTTTGGATATGATTGGGTGGTCAGTTTGTGAATCCTAACTGGCTGTTCTTTTACTATTATTATTAACATGCACTTTCTGAACCGACAGATCAGAACAGGACTTATAAGTTAACTTAAATCAAATCTAGAACAGACACAGCATCAAGCCCCTGCCGTTACTCAATCACTATGAAAGGGGAAACCCACATTTCCCCAATGATAAATTATTCGACCATGAACGGAATTGAAACAGGGACCCTCAGATGGCTGTGATGAAAGGGTTTTTTCTGATTTTTTTAAATTCTCTTTCCAAACAAATGTGGATAAATTTACTCATACTCAACCCTTTCACATAATTAATATATATGTGATGTGTATTTTCCCTTGATACACTGCGAAACAAAACTAAACTAAATAAATTATATGTAAAAGTAGTAACCTAAATTGAAAATTAGTAAATACTTTTACTAGAGACGAGTTGAATTCCCTATTTTATGATTCTGAATTTTCTTATTAACTACAAATCCTGAATTATAGAAAACATATTACACTTAAAGGGCTTCGGCATATTTCACCAATGATAAATTTTCAGTCATGCCGTGAATCAAACCCACGACCCTTATTTCAGTAGGAAGAAATGCTACCAACTGAGCTAAGGTTTCAGACGATTCAAGTTTTCAATAATTAATCCATTTAACTCGAACTGTAGAGACATGACTGTACTTCCAGTTTAACTGAAAAGGCATACTTTAAGATTAATTCCAGGGTGACGTGAACTCACCGAAGCTATGCCCTGTATAGAGCGCAGCACAATGAGGGCAGAGTAATGGAGGGTTGCCGCCGAGGGGATGCATAGTGAGCAGATGGCAGTCACTAGCTGAGAGGCGCCGAACACCGCCTTGGTTCCAAAATGCTGAGTCAGGACACCCCCTACCACTTGCGACAAGATGTAACACCAGTAGAAAGATCCCAGAATAGCCGACTGGACCGTCGTGTCCCAATCAAATTCGCCTTCTTCCTTTTAATCAAACACACATTATAAGATTAGCTTTAATAGCATTAGTGAAACATCCTTATCTAAAGTGGATTTTGTCTTAATCCATTTGACCCTAAAGTTCCATTTTTGGAATATCAATAAATGTTAGTGGGTTGTTTTTCATGTACCCTTTAATACTACTATCGCATCAGTGAAACATTAACTTATTACCATACATTGTTAGTTAAAAATGGATTTAACTTAAAATAGGGGATAAAAGGGTAATCAAAATTTGGGATTAAAGTTGCATTGATGCTTTAACTACACTTTATTATTATTATTAGCACCGCGTCTTACTACCCGTTCGGGTTATACGGACCTACGCTAATGTGTAATGGTAGGGTGATTGTGAGATGAAATGGCGGACCTACAGTTTAACGTGGAATCCGAACCACGGTGGAGGCCTACCCCACATTCACAAGATGTCTTGTCAGAGGTGAAGGAAGGGTTTGACAATCAGATAAATCTGTGCCGGGACCGAGGATTGAACCCCAAAACCCCCCAGCACAGAAGTCTGACACCTTACCCCTAGACCGCCAGGTCACCAACTACACTTTAAAATACCATTTTTCTTTGTAAATCTAAAAGGGACAAGGATTTACTCAAACCAAAACATGAAGAGTGGTAATTGTTTACAAAAGGGGGGACGGGTTTGTTGATTTAAAACCATCCAATAGTCTGAATACAAAGTAATGTGCAGCATCGAAAGAAATTTGATATATTGGGCTGAGTGGATCAGTCACACATGTAGATACACAAAGTAACACTCATGACCGGAAAAATAACACATTTTTCTCACGCTCTCGATATGGGTTGAGAAATGAGAGACAACACTCAGTCCAGAGTTCCCAGCAAGGGTTGTATCAAAGTCTCGGTTGTGTGGACACGCGGTGGCGACCTTATCCGTTCCATCTTGGGATTAGTTAAGAATGAGTCCAAGAGTACATTCCCATTGGATAAATTAACTGTCACGTGTTTCATCAAATATTGTTTTATTGCATTTTCATCTGTTACCAACTTGTTCATCATTTGAATGAGAAAGTAATTAAAAGTTAAAAAAAAATTGAGTTGTTACAAAAAAAAAATTGTTTTTTATCTTGTCAAAAAAAAAATTGTGATTTTATATTCGATATTTGAATAAAGTCCAAAAACACCTTTCACATAATTTAGGATCTTATAAATTTAAGAACTAAATAAAACTACTGTACTGCCTCCCAATATTTAAAAAAAAAAACACCAGTGTTGATACATTTTTTAAGGTTTGAAATTTCATGAGCTTTTCATATTTTCCAGAACAAATATATGCATTTTCCCAGTATTTTATTTGCAAAACTTTAAGTAAAATTCTTCATTGTAGTCATTGTTTTCTATAAAATTCTTGATACGAGGGTAGTAATTTTTGAAAAAAATTCACATGAATTGTGGATAACACTGGATTATGCTCTATACCTATTTATTGAATGCTATTGTGAAAATTATATTTTTACTTATTTAAATGTCCCTGAATTTTCCCAGTCAAACCAAACTCTTTGGCTTTTCCTAGATTTCTTGGTGCATATCAACTCTTCTGAATTTGCACACCATTGTTCTGTGATATTCACTAGGTGTGCTGTTAAATTATCTCTGTTATGTTATTGTTGGTATGAAAAAAAATAATTAAAAGTAGTTTCATTCAATATTAATTTTTATTGGTAAATAAGAGAAAAATGTCTCGAAAGCCGACCTAGCCTTATTCAGGGTATTCACTAGTAAACTCATTGGGAAGACCTAGACGCAGATGGGAGGATAGCATCAGAATGAACCTGAAAGAGATAGGGTGTAATGAGGTGGACTGGATAGAACTAGATAGAGGTAGATGGCTTACTTTTGTAAGTTAGGCAATGAACTTTCGAGCTCCTAGTGCCATAGAGGTAAGCAAATAAGCTTTTAAGATATCTATTTTCCAAAGAATGTAATGGCTTACAAACAAAGAGTTGATGCTTTAAAATAATTGGTAATAAATAAAATGATAGAATATTAGGAAAATGGTAGAGCATACATAAAAGTCTACAACTACTTCCTGAGGAAGATGTTATATAATAGCATCGAAATATTGATGTGTGTGTAAATATTTCTTAAGTGTTTTTACTTTTTATTTGTGCTCTACCATTTTACTAATATTCTAACATTTTATTTATTACAAATCAAAGAGTTGAGTAATTAATGAGAATCTTGTTATTTATTCCCCGAAAGTTCAATCCGTGGTTGAATAGAAGACAAAGACACACATTTTCTGTTCAACTGAGAGAAGTCTTTATGCACACATATTCAAATCTCCCCAAGTGTCATCAATAATATGATCTTACAGTCACACAGTTATAAGGTAAAACCAGTGATGCCAAATGACCAGTGACATTGAGCGTAGCCTTGAATCTATTTATAAGACAGTTACACCAAACATGGTTAAAACAATACACCAATTAAAAAGTCTAGTAGATGATGTGTTATATTGGTCAGAGTTCCTAGCTACAGATCCAGAGGTCCCGGGTTCAATATTCGACGTTTCCAGATTTTTTTAATTTTTTATGAAGTAGTTTGTCTGGAACGAGGTCAACTCAACCTCACGAGGACAAATGGGGAGACACTTAAATAAAAAAAAAAGTAGCAGCTCTTGTCTAAAAAACTGAAATTAACAACCAGATAATTTTATTTACTGATCACATGACAGCCTCTATCAGCCAAAGTTGGCGCTATCATCACCAACAAAGGTGATGGCCGCTCAGTCAATGTGAACCGATTACGGGCTCACAGACAGAGTTATTTTTTAGTAGATTAATTGTTCATCATAATTTCATTCTATTTCACTAACCTAATTGTAATACCCTTGTATATTCAACCATTTAACAAGCAAAAGGTAGTCTTCAAATACAAATTAAATTTTAGTGAACTCCAAATAACTCAATGTACTGTATCATCTGCTTTCATCGAACAAAGACACTAAGTTAATCTTCAAACTAACGTGAATTTTAACCAAAGACTCTCAAATGTTTTTGGACATTGTTTGAACCCAAAAAATTAATGATGGTAATTAAAACTGCCATTTCAATAAGATGATAACTAAACTTTATGTTAAGGGATTCTGTTTAGGGTTTGTTATATCTTCTTAAATCAATGAGAGTATTAAGACCCAAATGATTTATTGAAGGTGTAAATTACTAGTATGAGGGGGGTTATAATATTAAATTTGGGAGCAAGATAAAATGTTTAGTTTTTTCAGTTTTTAGTCATCAAGAAACATATGTTTCAAAATTGATAGTGTGGAAAAAAAAAAGTTCTGACATAGCCATTAGAGGCTGTAAATTTCCCAAGCCATATTAGAGTTTTGACTCAATGGGGGGGCCCTTGTCCTACTAAAGTGAGCGCATGCCACATATTCTCACCTGGATCGTGGTGTTATCCCCATCAACAAAATCTGTAGTATTGTTGGGGTTGTAGCAATACATCGGGGAATCCGAAGAGGAGTTTCCCAAGTCGGCGGGAGGGGGTAACTTCACCATCGCGACCATCGCAATGTTGATGTCTGTCCTCATCATAAAACTGACCAGGAAGCCGGTGAAAGACAGGAAGTACAAGACGACGCGTGCCGGGATCAGGTCTGAAACACATGTCGGCTTTGCTGTAGTGTGTCGCCGCTACGGGTGACCTAGCCCCCCCCCC
>CABEEJ010001490.1:121663-146801 GCA_901482245.1 Timema douglasi
CCCCCCCCCCCCCTTTCCATCTCCCCCTCAGACCAGCCCATACTTACATCTCATATTACATCATCCTATTCTCTTCTTGTAATTTCTTCAAAATATGAAAAAAAAAATGAAGAATCTTCTTGGAATTTAATGAAGATTTAAAAAAAATATAATTATACCTTTTAGTGTTTAAAAATATTCTTCCTTATTGGAGGAAATGATATTTGAAAAATTAAAAATTTAATAAAGAAAATTAAATGACAAATATTCTTCTCGTATGTTCTTTTCAAATAAAGTGAATATTATATTATAAATGGCTTTTTACGTAGCTTCGTAGCTTTTGTACAGTTATTCTCTCTTTGTTTTCGGGGGAAATTATGATTGTGAAATAATAACTTACAAAATTAAGTCTTATGCTTAAATAAACTGAGAATATTTCTTGAAAGCAGAACATACCGGATTAAATAAGCTATTGGGTAGAAACTCCTTCTAAATAATTCATTTTAAAAATAATAGCTACATACTATGAGATTTTTTCAATAAAAAGGTAATTACAAAAAAAAAAACTTTATTTTTTTGTTTCATCTTGTGTTATTCACCATCACCCCACTTTCCACCACGCTCCCCCTCAAAGATTAATAGAGAAGATGCCTTACCTTTCTGAACTGAAAATACAATTGTTAGGATGATAAAAAAATGAGGTGTAGGTACTTTGAAGAAATAATTTTAGGGAATTTGTTTTGTTTTTATAAGTGGCACACGTGGCACTAAAATAAGGAACAGAAAAACTAATAGTGTTCTGATGATTACCTTGAAATCTTCGATACGAAAATGTGGAATATTTCTTGATCACGGGACCATCAAACCTGTAACGATCGTTAATTACAATGTCGATCCACAATTTGAGAAAAAGAAATAATAACACGACTGTAGAAAGTTTTTTTTTTGTTACGGTAAAATTAAGAATAACAAGAGTCTAGTTGAAATTTCAGCGACAGCCACAACTCCTGTTTTTTAAATAAAAATTAAATAAATGCTTTTTATACTGAAAAAAAATTACCTATACGAGCCAATGAGAACTTTTAAAATGTAATACTAAAAGTACTAACAAATTATTGTGTATATACCTTCATTCTGAAAAATAAATCAAAGACACACAACAATTAAAAAAAAGGGCTGCAGTCTGTTTTTCGTTAGAAGTATTTCCGAATAGCTTAGTGTAGGGCTATGAAAGTAGAAACATAATTTCACTATAAAAGTAGGCGACTCGTGTTCCAACAGCTAAGGTATCTAAGAATTTTCTAAGAGAGCTGGGTTCGATATCTGGCGGGTACATTATTTTAAGATATCCACTAAAATTTTAATCGTGGCATTCTGAAAAGAGGTTTGGATTTAAACTATATTTAACATTCATTTTATTTTTAAAACCGTAGAATATCGTCAAGCTAAGAAAAAAAAAAAGAAAAGCAAAGAAAATTAATTCATGTAAAATGCCAAATAAATATAATACACTATATTTTCAACAGCGAATAGTAGGTTTAGTCCTAAAACAAGTAAGAATACATGTCACAAAATAATTTCTTCATTCTTGACGAGTCTCACAAAGGCAGATAGATAACATTAAAGAGAATTTTTAAAAAAAGCAACTGAATACAACAGTTTTTCAATAGTGATCATCAAGTTATTTATTTTCAAAACCGAATCAACATCCAACGTTTGTCACAATGGTCTTCAGAGTTTTAATTTGAAACTTTCTATCATATTATGATCAAATTACACATATTATGATTAAATTACACACACTGAAAGTAATAAACTGTTTGCAGGAACATAAATAGTTAGAAATAAATAAAAAATTGCATCAAAACTCTGGAATTTCATTGCATTTAGTTACCATTGACAAAGAGGTTGAAGTTCACATCCAAACAAGGGGGAAGAATAATTTTTATGTGTGATTTAAAGCGGAGATTTTCCCACCCCCATTAAATGTTAATGAAGGTGTATTTCCATGAAACTACCCTCCTAATTCCAACCCCTTGGATTAAGCTCTTTTGTTGAACATAGTACCAATAAAAAAATAAAATGTTGAAACTTAGATAAATGTTGTAAGTTTGAGATTTTATAACACAAATGTAAAACAATTTTTCACCTTTACTAAGCTATTTTTAAAGGTAACCCAGTTCATGGTAAGCAAAATATATCAAATTTTCAGTTATAATATAAAAAATTGCAAATATTGATAAAACCTTTAAATTATTTTTTATTTATATTAAAACATCAAACAGAGAGATTTAAAATTTAAAGAGAAACATTTTGCTGACAGACAGCATTTTTAATGGGAGATTAAAAGGCTCACCCACAGAAATAAAAAACCCGATACACATATATTTGTTTTCACTCTTCACATATCGTCCCTAAAACTAAAGACGCACTTTTCTTGAACTTGAGTAGGCAGAACTGATGGCTGAAACACACTCACGAGAATCATACAAATTATCAATAGGAAATCACAGCTGAAAAGAAATGGGTCCAATTTTGATTTGGAAAAGGTATATAAATAATAATGACTAAGACTTGTCAATTAATAATTTTAAACCAGAAATTAATAAAAGTTTCTTAAGAGCACTTTACTCTAAATGACTAATGTTCATACCCACTAATTTCTGAGAATTTCTTTTTTTTAAATTACAGTAAAACCTTGTTAATCTGATCAAATTGGGACCAAAACTGCTCGGTTTAAGAAAAATTCAGATTAAGCGGCGGGAGAGTTCGAAAGTATGCGGAAACACAAAGTATTTTCACAAATTAAAATTACAGTTAATTAAAGAAATACACAGTGTGCTGACTACAACACATAAATATTTTACATTTTTTATTAGTAGTGTCTTAAACCTTTCGAGTTTATTATCAATAAAATATATTTTAGTTTGTTGATAAGGGTAAAAGTTATCAATGTTGATCACAACAAATATGTTTATATTTTGTAAAAAGACCCTTACTATGTCAATTGGACTGTATCAAATCTGATCATTTATGTACTATTTTCTAAATGGGACTTCAATTGTGTAAATAATTTTGAATATAAAGTCATAAGCCTGGTCACAAAATGTAGTCTATACACTGACACATCTTCTGTTCTCAATATTATAGTATTACTCCACATCTTTTACACTTGTAACAGTTTTTTTTTACTATCTTGGGAAGAGAACCAATTTCCTGCTTCTCCCCTCCACTCTCCTCTCTTACCACTGCATTGAGTGCAACACTGATCTAAGTTCGACTCCTAGTAATCTACCAAGATCAGATTGATTTAATCTGCCACATAAAACGAATATTAGAATAAAAAAAAAGGAAAATACTTCATATTTCGCACTTAGCTAATATACTTTGTATAATTTGAGATTGTGAGATATGTATATATATTAGAGATGAGTTGAATCATAATTGTCTTGAATCCGAATGCTTGAATCTTTACAAATCTATGATATAAGTTAAGAGTGAAAATATTTAAAATTGAATTTAAAAAATTTGTTTAAGTCTTGGGTGCCAATGACAGATAATATTTTGTTTGTCATAAACAACGAATTGAACACTTTTTTTTATGTAAATTAACTATACTATTCCAATTTTGTCCTGTTTTGTTATTTTGTTATTTGCCCAAATACACAAATATATATAATTCCTTTTACCAAATATTTAAAATTGTTATATCAAGTCAAGCTCTTCATTATTGTACCCAAGATACTATTATTTTTTTAGGTTTTTATATATCTCAAATCTCTCTTTTTTCCATAGGATTCGAGGCATCAAGGATTTGAGCGGCCCATCTCTAATTTATAGATATATATTTATTACAAAAATAACACATAGAACAAATTCAAATTAAATATAATAAACTTATTCTTCTATGAATTTTTTTAAAAAAAAATCCAAAAAAATAAAATTATAATATACTATTTTCAAAAAAATTATTCCCACTTTCTCGACATAACATTTTTATGCTTGATTAGTTTAAAAGAAAAACAGTGGTGGCTTATGGAAATATTTCCAAGTACAGACTGATACGAATGGTAAACACCTTAGTTTTAACCGAATCTTGTCACTAACCAACCAACCAATTAGTGAAACAACCAGAACCTATTTTAGTGTGAGAGGGAATAAAATGTATCCAAGCTATTATTTTCCAATTTTGGATGTTATGGTGCACTTTTAATAGTGTGTGTAATGGTGTATCTTTTGAATATCAATTTAAGTCTGGTCTTAAAATGTAACCTATAACATTTGACGTATTCATTGGTCCGCTCTGAAAGGTGTTTTATTTGTATTTCTTGTGTTTTAAGATTTTAGTTAAAATTATTTGCAACGTTTAAGGTAGGGGAGGAGATTCAAATTTTCTCTCTTACCCCTACTATTCCCAACATCCCCTGCATGTACCATTGCAACCAACCAAATGCAGGGTGGCTACAAAACATATTTTACACAATTCCCTGACTTTTTCAGGTTTTCCAGGCAACATTTTTCAATTTTCCCTGACTACTTTTGTTCAGGTTTAATGGTGGATGATGACTTTTGTTTATATATTATTGATCACATATTAAAAAAAGTTTGTATTTACTAAACATAAACGGTTTTATCAGTTATTTTAAAAATCAAAATGTTATTATATCTAGGTATTATTAACTTTTGTTTTAGTATTTAGTTGTGAAATTAATGAGATAGTTTAAACATTTTTTTAATTCCCTGACTTTTCCTTATTTTTAGTTAAATTCCCTGACTTTTCCAGGTTTTCCCTGTTTTCCCTGTCTGTAGCCACCATGCAAATGGTATACAGTGATTTTCACGACAATGAACTTTTACTTTGATTTGTCAAGCTTTGGAAAGTGGTTCTTTTACAGATGTCGAGATAAAATTTAGGCTACAGCTATCAAACAAAGTTGTGTAAATTGTGTTCTAAAGAATTATATTTATTTAAATAGTAATTAACAATGACTTAAAAATTATATATATATATATATATATATATATTTTTTTTTTAAATAAAATAAGTTCATTGTTTCTTACTATTACACGTCCAGACTATCCACATATTTAAACTAATAAAGTAGGGATTATAAAAGAGAAAATATATACAGGAAATATACTCGCCCTTCAAAAAAAAAGAGAAACCACCCTCTCAAGACACCTGGTGAGGACTCAAACCCCGACCTTTGCGCCACCGGCGAACACGATCAGAGTGGGTTGACTCCTTGCCCACCAATGCAGGTAATCATAGATTGTCAAAGAGAAATTTGATAAGTATATCAAGAGAAAGAATAACTGATTGTAATATCTAGTAGAAACTATGTGTCCATAGTCCACCTATGATTTATGATGTCAATCTTTGAAGTTCTGAAGAGCTACTAATTAAATTTATTCAAATGCCAACGTTAAAGTCTCAATTTTGATAATACGGCAAAAATGTATTAGGATCACCTTTTTTCTTTTACCAATGAGAAGAGCCTACTAGCATTATAATATCAACAAAACAAAAAAAAAGGTAGTATAGTCAGTGGCGGATTTAAGGAGGAGGTGAGAGGATCGATCGCCCCAGCACCCCCCACAAACCACAAGAAAAAAAACCCACTAAATATTTTCTAATTTTCGACATGGGAAGTGATGTACTACCTACTTTATGAAATGGACTTTTAAGGACATTATTGATATGTTTACTTCAAAGAACGCAAGGAAATTTAGTATTATATTGAGCGCTTTATGAAGTCTTTATATAGCGTACTTCCTTTTATTTTGTTATTATTATATTTGTGTTTAATCAAATAGTTGCTTAATTTTTACATTTCCTCAGACGCTCTATGAATGGGTTTATGGGGGGGGNGTATAGTAATAGAGTATATAAGAGGGACCAAGATGATGAGTAGGAAATAAAACAGTGACCTCTTGAAGTAGTTTGATATTTTGTGCTACATGTCTTACTGCCATTTTTAACTATAGGAAAACTGCCTCGGTGGCGTAGTTGGCTAACGCTCTTGTCGTGTTGACCTCGACTGCTGAGGACGGGGAGATCGAGGTTCGAATCTCGGTCAGGTGAACTGGGTGGTTGGTTTTTGCTAAATGGTTTTTCACTCTCCCTCCACGCAAATGCGGGTTCACTTCCTATAATTCACCCTTCCCAAGTCCTAATCCATTCGAGTAATTAGTACTTAAAGCGTATAACCCGAACGGGTAGTAAGACGCGGTGCTAAATATAATAATTATTATTAACTATATGAAACACAATGAGAAAATTAAATTTTAAGGAAATACACCAGT
Organism: Timema douglasi; assembly: GCA_901482245.1. NCBI lineage: Eukaryota > Metazoa > Arthropoda > Insecta > Phasmatodea > Timematidae > Timema > Timema douglasi. The sequence goes on from CABEEJ010001490.1 coordinate 127,949, forward strand.
ATTTGATTTTAATGAAGGATAGATAAACCAACCTAATTCGGTAGCCGTATAGTCTAAGGCGTTATTCTCGCAATAGACTTCACTGATGATGACAGGGAGATTGGGTTTCGAATCTTGTTCGGGTGTACTGATGGTGGTTTACCCTAAATGGTTTTCCTATCTATCTTCACGCAAATGCAGGTACACTTACTCTAAATTCAACCTTCTTCATCCCTAACTCATTAGCTTAATTAATACGTATGTGTATAACCTACACAAGTAGTAAGACGCGGTGATTTAAAAAAAAAATGCCCCAGCAATGTAATCATCACAAAATTTAGTATTCTTTTTAAAAAAAAATTTTTACCATAGTAATGGGTTTACTAATAAATGTTTGATCAATAATTTTGTCCTTTTTTCTACAAATTTCAAACACGTTTTCAAAGACAAACTATCAGACAAACATACCTTAAGGGCACGGAGATAAAATATAGACAAGTTGAATTGAAGCGGGGATGTAGGGAATGTGAGGAAAGGTCAGTGTTTTTTGCAGTGTTTATAACAAAACTTTTTAGCCATAAAAAATCAAATATTGCTTCAGTACAAACAGAGTTTAGTTTTTCTTCAAATGTTGATATCAACAGTTGTTGAATATCTGTCAAGGGTGTCCTGGAATTTAATAACAACATTTCTCTTAATTTAAAAGGTTTCACATTATGTCTGTTGATGCATAATGTGCCTATTTTACAATGACAGCGCTCATCTTTTATAGAATTTAGATTTTAGTTTAAAAAAAATTGGAAGTTCAATTAATTGATGAAGAATGTATATTCTTATTAATGTCTAATCCAAAATTTTAAATTATTCCCTTTGAATATTTTTGAAATTTAAATTTATTCTCAGAAACGAACTTATGGAACCATCGCCAAAACATCAAAAACATTTTGAGGGATTACACAATATTTTAATGAACCGACGGCTTTACTTTCCCTCCGAAGGAAGTTGTGCTACATATTTTTATCACTTAAGAAAATTTCATATTCCCCACTGGGTTTGAACCCACAAACATCGGATCATGACCACCAAGGTCAACCATATATTCCAAATATCATCCTGAGAGTAGGATGAAATAATTCTTAACACCAATAATTTATGAACAAGACTGTACACAGTTTAGATCAAAGACCCAAGCTCTGCCAATGATAAGTTTTTAAGATTTTGTAACTTTATTATTTATATTTTTTTTTTACTATTCTTTTAAAATAATATTTTTAAAGCAGTAGGAATATTATAAAGCTAAAAATATTTGTGTACTCCATTTACACTGAATGGTATCAGTCTTACCTTGACGGATTACACTATGGCGTTATCTTATAAGCTACACCATGGTGGAAAAGTGTAAGGTATACTTGCTACCTTGCAGAACAAACGGAGTGTAGATATTAAAAAACATAAAAAAATAAATTAATGATAAGCATATTATTCAAGTAAAATTTTTAACATATAATATTTTTAATTCTCTTTCTATCTAAAAAGACACAGTACATTTTTTCTTTAATTATACAGAAAATAGAATATGTTTAAGAAGAAGCCATAGGATAGGCAGGAATGGAGCATTGTGACGTAGTCCAGCCTGCCTGTAAACCTAACCACAAGCCACCACTGAGACTAGCAACCAATCCGCACACTGAATCAATGAGTGTTAACAACCCACCTCTGCGCCTCCTCCATGCCTGGCACTATGTTGGTATTGTGAGCCACAATGAGGTTATGTCTTGGCTTCATCGGTCAAATGGGGCCCCTAGCTGCTTGTAGTAGCACACTTCTGAAAAAATACAAGAAATAATTTAAAAATTATTATTATTATTAGCACCGCGTCTTACTACCCGTTCGGGTTATACGCACTTACGCTATCGTGTAATGGTAGGGTGATTGTGAGATGAAATGAAGGACCTACAGTTTAACGTGGGATCCGAACCACGGTGGAGGCCCGGCATTCCCCACATTCAACAAGATGTCTTGTCAGAGGTGAAGGAAGGGTTTGGTAATCGGATAAATCAGTGCCAAGACCGAGGATTGAACCCCGGACCCCAGCACCAGAAGTCTGACACCTTACCCCTAGACCGCCAGGTCACCTTAAAAAAAAGGTATAAAAAATGTATTTATCACCGCATCTTAATCCCTCTTCAGATTTATCCAAATATAAGATAAGTAATTTAATAGGGTTTGGATGAGGAAAGAAACATTTTATAGGTAGTTCTACCCGCATTTTCGTGGAAGGAGAGTGGGAAACCGATAAGGGAAAAAACTACATTTAGGAGACCCGGGCGGGATTCGAAACCCAAGCACCCCATCATCAGCAGGCCGGTCTAACACGAGACCTTAAGACCATCCGACCAACGATGCGGATTTTTGTACTTGTCAATTTTTTTATATATTTTTTTTGCTACGAGTCTTCATTATACATCCAGGCAACTTTTTTTTTTAGTTTTTTTATTTGAGGTATATAATGTGCGCTTTATGAACATACTGATTATATCAGCACAATAATTATAGACTAACTTAAATATAGAAGACACACAAAAGCCAGGACCCCTCTCCCCCTGTATTTTCACTGACTCGCTTATCATCATATTTCATGAAACCCCTTGAGCCTGGAATTATGCTTGACATGAAGGTACCGGATCTACCTATATTTGGTGAAATGTGGGTTCCTCCTTTCACAATGATGAACTGACCGACGGAGGTTGTGTGCTGTGTCTGTTCTAGATTTAAGTTAAGTTTATAAGTCATGTGATGATATAATCAGTCGATTCAAAAAGTGCACGTTAAATATCATGAATAAATGAAAACTCGTTTCATAGGACTTCGATTATTAAAATCGATCTAGATCAAGATCGATTCAGTAAAAAAAAAAAATCCAATTTGCTGTAGGAATGGGCGATATCATTTCACTATTAGTGTCGTTCTAATCGATCTATTTTTAAAACTATGAATTGAACACTCAATGCATCGGTATTAAAATTATCGAGTATTAATTTAATGTTGTTGTACCAGTAATTAATAAATCAAGTTAATAGCTACTTTCAATTAACGTTAATGGTCGAAAGTGATTCTCCTATTTATAAAAAAAAATCATGGTTTATAAACATCAGTTTCAGTGCAAAGATAAAAATCGACAGCTTCAACCACAAATGGAATTAACAACATTTTATAACGATAAGCCAATTAAAAGATTAGAGTATGATTACTCAGCTAAAGATGGTGACCTGGTGGTCTAGGGGTAAGGTGTCAAGACTTATGTGCTGGGGTCCAGGGTTCAATCCTCGGTCCCGGCAGAGATTTATCTGATTGTCAATTGCTAATCACAACTTGTGAGTGTGGAGATTGCCAGACCTCCACCGTGGTTCGGATTCTATGTTAAACTGTAGGTCCTTCATTTCATCTCACAATCACCCTATTATTACATATCAGCGTAAGTGCATATAACCTGAACGGGTAGTAAGACCCGGTGATAATAATAGTAATAATAATAAAATTAAGCTAAAGTAATATTTTAAAAACACTACCACCAGCTTCGATGGGCGCGTGGTCTAATGCGCTACTCTCGCAGTAGGCTATGCTGCGGATTACGGGTTCGAATCTCGGTCGAGTGTACTGAGGGTGGTTTTCTCAAAAATGGTTTTCCACTCTCCCTCCACGCAAGTGCGGGTACACTTCCTTTAACATAACCTTCCTAATCCCTAAAACCATTAGCGTATAATTAGTACATAATTGTTTAACCCGAACTGGTAGTAAGACGCGGTGCTAGAAAACAAAAAACCACTACCCTTCTTTTTACTTGATAATTAAAATGATAAATAGGTAAACATTTATTTGGATTGTGTCCAAACATCAGCTAACGCGTTGATAAATATCGCAAACGAGTGGAAATACAGGTTTAGTAAACTAGATTTATCTTATCCACGTCTACCTGTTAAGTTTATATTCATTTCAATTAATCTGGTGGGGGAGGGAGGAATGAGAATGTATACTTAAGAGTAAACGTACCCAAATTTGCACGAAGGAAAAATTCCCCCTTAGCTCACTCGGCGAGTATTCGAACCCTGACCTCACAATCAGTGGCAAATCGGACTGGAGGTTCTCAATATTTATTTCACGCGCTTACCGATGTACGTAACGCCTTAATGTAAGAGATAAGGAATAAATAAGGTAGTTTAGAACAGAAGTAATCAACCTTTTTTTTTGTTCGCGTATCCCCAGATATAATTTATCTTCAACTTTGTACCGCCGAAGTTGTTGGTGCAAAATGCGAGTTATGCATAATTTATAATCTATTGTCATTAATCTACACCTAAAATAAAATACACCAATAACAATGAATTAAATAAGGTATATATATTAATTTTACGTACCCGCCTCGGTGGCGTAGTTGGCTAACGCGCTAGTCGTGTTGAGCTCGTCTGCCCAGGACGGGGAGATCGAGGTTCGAATCTCGGTCTGGTCAACTGGGGGTTGTTTTCCCTAAATGGTTTTCCACTCTCCCTTCACGCAAATGCGGGTTCACTTCCTCCTCTAAATTCAACCTTACCAATTCCCAATCCATTAGCGTAATTAGTACTTAAGCGTACAACCCGAACGGTATTAAGACGCGGTGCTAAAAAAAAAATGGGAAAAAATTTACGTACCACCTTAAGACGTCTTCGCGCACCCCAAGTTGAATACCGCTGATTTAGAAAACGTTAACAATTATGTCATTAGAATTATTATTTAATAATAAAACTGCATGAAAGGAATATTGTCGATACAGTAAGCAAATTAGTCCGACATCTTATCTCAGGCGTTATCATGACTGTCTACTGAGCTCAGGTGCCCGGGTTCGAGTCACGGCATGGCCGAAAAATATACCATTGGTGAAATGTGGTTTCTCCTTTCACAGTGATTAATATAGACGTGTCTACAGGGGGAGGGGGGCAGGTAGGCCATGTCCCCCCCCCTAATGTTGCTTCAAATATTGTTTTCAATGAAGCATGCATGCGCGCGCACACACACACACACACACACACTAATGTAAGAAATACTTATTTGGAGGGAGAAGGACATATTGAATTAAAATTACATTTTTTTAAAACTCTAAATAACTTCAAGAGGCATTTAATTTAAAAAAAAAAGCCAGACGATGACGATAATTAGGAAGGGAGCTTGATGAAATCCCAGTGCCCCCCCACCCCACCCCAATGAAAATGTCTAGGCACTCCAGTGGTGATAAATTAACGGCTAGGTTGCTGGATGTTGTGTCTGTTCTAAATTAAGTTAGTTAATAAGTCGTGTGCTGATATAATCAGTCGGTTAATAGGACGCTCGTTTAATACCTAAAAAAATACTAAACATATTAAAATATTATCGAAATACTTTACGAATTTAAATTTAAAAAAATATATATCATGTTCCTTTAGTTTATTATCAGGTAAAGTCAAAACCGGGCGGTAAATTATATGGAGACTTGGGCGGTTGAGGCATCAAGTCCACCCCTGACGCATGCATTAATTGTGATGGTGTAACAGGGGATGAGGAAAGTATAATCTAAAGGAAATTTATTCACATTGGCGTGGTGGGACATTTGGTAGTATCGCCCTCAGTACAACCGGCCGGATGAATTGGAGTTGCCCACCGCTGCGGGTCGTCTAAATGATAATCCTGCCCACCACTGCGGGTCGTCTAAATGATATTAATATATAATGAGTGTGTATTTGTTACGCTTTAACGCAAAAACCACTTCACTAGTGTGATGAAATGTTACATGGACATAACTTGGGCGCCCGAATAACATACAGTCCAATTTTAATGCAAGGTGGCCATTTTGTTTCAAGATGGCGGCTACAAAAAACACTACGTTTAGGGTTTTTCCTACCACTTTCTGCTTATGGGATTCTTATTGGACAAACTCCGAAAGTTTTATAGCTATAGGATAAGACAAGACGGCCATCTTGGACTATGGAAAGTCGGGCCTAACTGATAGGTATAATTTTTGTTATTATAGCCTACAGTTGTATTTTTTCTGTTGGAAAAAATTGAAGTTACATACACAATTCTCTAAACAATGGATATCAACATCTGTTTTTAACAATGAATATCAACATCTGTTTTTAACAATGGATATCAACATCTGTTTTTAACAATGGATATCAACATCTATTTTTAACAATGGATATCAACATCTATTTTTAACAATGGATAAGTTTAATTAAAGCGGGAGTGTAGAGGACGCGAGAAAAAAGATGTGTTTTTGCAGATTTTATATAAAAAAATCTGTTGTTAAAATAAATCAAATATTTCTTCAGTGGAGTTTAATTTTCTTCAAATGATGACCTTAGCATTTTCTTGAATATCTATCAAGCGTGTCCTGGAATCCAGTGACAAATTTTTCTCTTCATTTAAAAAGTTTCTCATCAAATGCCTTCATGCTCATGACAGATATTCAACAACTGTTGAAATACTGACCTTTTCTAGCGTTCCTTTCATTCGCACCTTAAACACATCCCGAGTGAATAACGGGTAATTATCTAGTACTACACTAAACATGTGTTTGTTTTTTTAAGATAATTTTTATATTCTACAAAACGAGGGGTACTCTGACGGTCTATGGGTAAGGTGTCACTCTTCTGTGCTAGGGCTCCGGGGTTCAATCCTCGGTCCCGGCACAGATTTTTCTGATTACCAAACCCTTCCTTCACCTCTGACAAGACGTGTATTAATCACAACTTGTGAATGTGTGGAATACCAGGCCTCCACCGTGGTTCGGATCCCACGTTAAGCTGTAGGTCCTTCATCTCATAATCACCCTACCATTACACATTAACGTAAGTGCGTATAAACCTAACGGGTAGTAAGACGCGGTGCTAATAATAATAATACAAAACAAGCGTGACAACACAAAAGAATTGATAAATCTGCGCCAGCATTGGAGGAAAAGGAATAAGATACAAAAGTGAGGGAAATATTTTAAGCCTGGCGCTTTATCAGATAGGCAACTTGTTGATCATAGCAGGTTTAATGGTAGACAGTCGAATGAATCAGGCGCACATTGAGTTCGAAGTACTGATGACGAATTATTATTGGTATAAGTATCTTTTCATGTTAAATAATAATAATAATAATTAGCTCTTCTAATATTTCCATTTATCTTCCCGCTCAAAACTTAAGTCTAGGAGCCAAGGAAACTTTGTTGGCTTGGAGAGGTAAGGTACAATAATAGTAAAGACTTAAAGCTCATGGCAGACACACAAACTCTTCATTTTATTAATTAAGATTTAAACATGACGTGATGTCTATTTTATTTTATTGAAATCAGTTATAAAAAGATATAAATAATTAAGCCTTAAATTTGATTTGAATTTGATAACATTTTATTTACATCAAATATTTGATCGGAAACATTTTTATTAAAAAAATATATTAATTGTTTCGTATTAGATTCGAGATATTAGGCATAAATTTGAATTAGTTTCGAAAATAAAAATCTTAAAGATTCACAAATACTTAATTAGATCATTGAATTATTAATGTGAATGGATTTACAGCTACAGTTCATTTCTTTAAAATATATTTTAATATTATATTAGTGTTATTTTATAGATAATTGTAAACAGTTATCAAAAGTAAAAAATTAGGATCACATATATTTTTTTCTGTCATCTAGACGAAAAAAAAAAAAATGTGACGAAATTAATTGTACTTTTTCCTAAAAACAGAGATTTCGTATTTGAGACCTTAATTGTTACATAAACAACCTTGACATATTTATTGATGTTGCAAAATACTAAAGCTTGACAAATTTATAAAATAGTCAATTTTGTTTATGTAACGATGCAAATTCGACCTTGATTTTAGCCTCGTCAATGAGAAAATATTTTTTTATGTCTTTCATTTTAAGTATCTTGGTTGTATTATTATTATTATTATTATTATAGGTTAACTATTTTAGTTGAAATAGTACTTTCTTAGACTACATTTAATGCGGCTTCAATTAAATATATACCACCAATCAACAACTCACTTTTTCTTCTATATCGATAAAGTATACCATAGGAAACTGAATTTGTACTATTTACATACCATCCAAAATCTATACAAATTTTGACATTTTTTAGTGTAGATTTTTTTTTTGTGGTACTTTAGTACGACACGACCTAACCTAAATGAACAGAATGAGGAAGTGCACACACATTAATGTGCGAAAGTAAAGGGGAATCCCATGTAAAAATAAATTATGCGGCGCACCACGCGGAAATTTCTTTCTTCTTTTTATTATCTAAAAATAGATATTTTATAAAAATTCTTAATATATGTGAAACTAAATAATATAAATTGTTGCAGAAACACCCCAAAAAGTATTATTGAAATAATATACACTTTTACAGAAACATTTAGAAAAGAGGAACATCTGTGTCCTCCAAAGAGCATAATAATAATAATTTAATATTTCAAAGACGTGAATAAATACATATATATTTGCTTATAGCTCAGAAATTATTGGTTTTATAAAAAATACTCGCTTTTCTCGTTGGGGGCTGCACCGCCAAACCCCCAGTACATTTTCTTTGACAGTGGATGTAAACTAATGTAATTCCAGAACAGTTTTTCGGTAGGTCTTACCGTTTAGCCATAAGAGACCTCCAAAGAAAGGTCCGCACCGACTTTAAAGTTGCTCCAAATAGCTTTTTGGGAATTTTACTTCGGTTACAGGCTAAAAGCTATAAGTTTGCCAAATGTCAAGTTTCTAGCTCATCTGGAAGTGGATAAACATTGATGTTAGTGAGTGAGACGGCCGTGTGGCTTTATAGTTCAAATAAAATATTTGTATTTTTGATAATATTAGAAGTTTACAATGATAAGTATATGAAACGGGTGATTTAAATGGTAAGTTTCCGCTTAAATATTATTATTATTATTATTATTATTAGCACCGCGTCTTGCTACCCGTTCGGGTTATACGCACTTACGCTAATATGTAGTAGTGGGGTGATTGTGAGATGAAATGGAGGACCTACAGTTTAACGTGGAATCCGAACCACGGTGGAGGCCTGGCATTCCATACATTCACAAGATGTCTTGTCAGAGGTGAAGGAAGAGTTTGGTAATCAGATAAATCTGTGCCGGGACCGAGGATTGAACCCCGGTCGCCAGCACAGAAGTCTGACACCTTACCCCTAGACCGCCAGGTCACCTCCGCTTAAATAAAGTAAGCTCAAAGTAATTTTCATGGGGGAATGAGAGCTGCGATTTTGTATGTAATGTTTAGCAGTGTCTACATACAAAATGCAATCAAAATCGTTAAACATATTTCGAGATAATCGATTTGTCTCTTTTTTACCCTTCATATTAGGGTGGGATATCCAATTCCAAAAACTCCTCATCAGAGAAACAGACAGACAAAAGACATCACGAAACTAATTTTTTATATTTCACTGGGCCAATAAAAGTAGACATTTATGAAAATCTCGAGCTTGATTTTTAACTATAACAATAATTCTCTCTTCGAGGGATCGAGAAAACATTTGCACCCAAACGGGTTTGACAGTCCAATTTTTAAAGGAAGGGCCTTATCCAACAGCTATTAAAGTTGCTAAATCTACTTGAACTCATCCATACGTCAAACCGTGGAAACTTTTAATAGATATTATCAATACGATATATAAAACACCAATAATAAAAATAGAATGTTACCAATGTTGGCCTGAAAATCCTACTAGACTTCGATTTTTATAAGTTCACTTTCGACTACCAACATAGATTTAAATTAACTAAAATTTGACATTGTATGAAATGTGTTTAATTAGATTTTATTAATAATCATTAGGTGACTTAGAAGTTATCAAAAAATTTTCCTAAACTACTTCCTAATTTAATACTGTATAATTTCTCTTTACATTATTAATCACACGAATTAATTGTAAAGATCACCCGCCTCGGTGGCGTAGTTGGCTAACGCGCTTGTCGTGTTGAGCTGCTCGACTGCTGAGGACGGGGAGATCGAGGTTCGAATCTCGGTCGAGTGATTTGAGTTTTTTTCCTAAATGGCTTTCCACTCTCCCTCCACGCAAATGCGGGTTCACTTCCTCTAATTCAACCTGCACAATTCCTAATCCATTAGTGTAATTAGTAGTTAAAGCGTATAACCCGAACGGGTAGTAAGACGCAGTGCTAAATAATAATAATTTAAAAAAACATACCTTACTTTCAAAACATAACATACGAGTCTGACGCCTTTGTCCGCGTGTTCAGTGCAGGCGTGTGCGTCATGACTTTTTATTTTTTTTACAGGAAACTAACTAACCTAACGCCGGTTTTATATTTTCTACTGTATGTGATGTAATTTAACCTCAAACATGGCCCAGTCTCCTATTAATAAATAGACAATTGTCTGAGGCTCGCCGAGTTAGATTACAGTCCTGCCACAAGTAGATTAAAATAAAAAAACATTTAGGTCAACGCGACATGGGGCCTGATTAAATAACAATTTTAGAATAAATCAATCAACGGTGTAGTAATTAGTTAAAAAAAGGTAAAATAAATGATTAAAGTTATAGTGACTGATTACGCAATACGAAAATATTAGAGCTTAGCACATGAGTCGCTTTGATGGAATATTAAAAGAAAACACGTTGTTAAAACTGGTTAAATAATACTTTGCACCGCGTCTTACTACCCGTTCGAGTTATAAGCTTTAGTATTAATTATAATAATGGGTTAGGAATTGGGAAGGTTGAATATAGAGTAAGTGAACCCATATTCGAGTGGAGGGAGAGTGGAAAAACCATTTAGGTAAAACCAGTTTATCCAAGGAGATCCGAACCTCAACCTCCCCATCCTCGGAAGTCTAGCTCAACACGGAACTAGCGCGTTAGCTAACTACGCCACCTAGGCGGGCAATAACAATAATAATAAAGTAAAATGTTATCAATGTTGGTCGCAATAAAATATATTTGTACTATTTAAGAAGTGCTCCAAATTTTCATTCATAAATTTTCCAACTAGGAAAACTGTCCTTCTGACTGTGCACTGTAGTAAATATTGCTTTAAAAAGTTTGTGGACAGTTTCTTGTTTATTTAGAGCCGCTTATGATGGATGCCCCACTAGAAAGGGCGATGTTTTCCAACATAAAGTCAACTATCACCGTGTGAACGATAAACTACGACGGCGATTATTGGCAAAGCACATTACAACCATCATCGACACTTGTGCGTAATTTGATTGTAGTGCAGATAATTTATCAGTGATATTTAAGTATAAATGGATGGTCAGAAGAGATATTGGCTATCTTACCAAATTTAACAGTAATTTCCTCATCTTTCAAACAAAAAAGTAAAATGAGATATCTTCGAGAGAGAGAGAGAAAAAAAAAGAAATTTGGTGAAAGTGGTTTTGTTTTAGCCAAAATAGGTTTTATAGCTATCATTTTTAATTAATACCAGTTTTTTTCGAAATATCATTTCCTTCCTCATCCCTAACTCATTAGTGTAATTAGTATATACGCCTATAACCTGAACAGAACGCTGTGCTTAAAAAAAAAATGTATTTTTGTTGGTAACTAGACCTATTCTATTCAAACATGAAATTATTTCGTGACGTTTTTCATAATTATTTGAATATAAGTTTCACTACCGAATTAAGTAAGAAAACACGGTAATTAAGAGCTTTACTGGCAGTCGAGAAGTTATTAAACAAACAAATTAAGATTAATCTAAATTAAGAAACGTCTCGTTACTTTTGACAAACGATATGAACGAATAGAATAAACGTAAATTTTAAATATATATATTTCCGAGACGTATGAATTCAGAGACCATTATAACAACATTATGAATTTGTCAGAAAAGGTCTTAAGTGAGCGTAAAAACAAAACTAAACAATGCTATCCAATATAATATAAAACCAACAATGGTTGATTTCATTGTTGTACACTTCCTTTACATGGAAATAAAATGAACGTTAACATAATTAGATTTAGCAATAAATAGATTGTTGCTAAGGGTTAAGATCACTTGTAATGAAATCATTCTGTAAGCTTTGATCCCACTGATATTCCGTATTTGAAACAATTGCCTTACAAAAAGTCGGATTTCGGTAAATATTAATCTTACTTGAAATATAGTTAATAATCTTTTTTGTGTTGTTAGTTTTTAAAATAATATAACATAAATTATTATATTAAAGACTTTATCGATATTTAAAACAGCCGGTTAATTTGCTTGGGATAAGATAAATTATTTTTTATATAGAAACGCCCCCTTATGAATGATAAAATTTCGCTTTCAGAAAACTGACAATGATCGTGTTTGAAAGTCAACAAACAAACGCTTTGAATTATGTAAACTTTTAAAATCTAGACTTAGGTCAAATCACATATTACATAACAATATTTTGCTTACTGACTGTACTTCAACCTCTTACGTAACATATTCGTTGACACATATAGGCGAACAACTATTTTACAAATTTTTGTTTAAGATAAGTTATCTGCTAAACAAATTAGTTTCAACAAGGATGGTTCATATAACTAATATTTTAGAGCTTACCGTTACAGCTAAGTATTGTAAACAATTTTGATAAGATAAAGACGACTCCAGTCTGTCAATCCCCACGATGATATAACAATGACACGCAAGTTTTCAGTATAAACTATATTCTCTTCCAAGAATGATACTTCAAATAGTTTATTTAAAAAAAAAAAGAACAACTCTTAAATCAAACAAATGCTAAACGAAACAAGCACATGGGGGTATCAAGGAACACAGAAAACACTTCACTTTACAACGTTTTGTTGTTGAATATTCCAGTCCTGCCAACCTCAAAACGCGAAATACCTCAAGTTAACCCGTCGGCCGCCGGCGTGTGACTGAAACGAGCTAGCGTAGTTTTTATCATCATCTTCGTTTACTAGCCACACGAAGCCGAGTGAAGTTAGCTCGTTGGCGATTGGCCAGAGCTTACGCTACATATTATGCGAGTGCTTATTTACACGCCCGTCACTGTGGTCTGAGTGTTAATACTTAATAGTGATGATCTAGCGGGAAAACCGCGAGATAATAAATCGCAATATATGATTATCTTCAATATGTTTGTACAATCCACTATGAAGTGTGATTTTAACGGAGAATTAACGGTATAGGAAGCTTTAGACTTTATTTACCCAGAGCTTTTGCCATAAATGTAAGCTCTGCGTGTCATGAAAATGCCCAAAAGTAACGAAGTGACGTCTGTAAAAAAAAAAAGAAGTAGTGTCATGCTTTTTTTTAGCACCACGTCTTACTTACCTGTTAAAGTTATCCACATATAGGTACTAATTATAACAATGAGCTAGTAATAAGGAATATATAATTTTGGACGAAATTTACCCGCATTTGCGTGGAGGGAGATTGGAAAACCAGTTTGGCAAAAAAACTCAATATCTCGATCCCCTTGTCATCGGCGGTCTAGTCTAAGGCCGATTCTACACTAGCGGTTAAAATGGCGCGGTTGTTGCGTCCACCTGTGCAGAATGGTTTAAAAATGGACAATGTACAGGTATTGAGGGACTTATTTTGTTGGAGGTAACTCGCAACAAAAAAAAACCTCGTCAAAAGAGACGTTGGTGGACTCACCCCACATTATCGAACCGTCTCTCAACAGGACAGTTTCTTATTATGTTGGTGACCTGGCGGTCTAGAGGTAAGGTGTCAGACTTCTGTGTTAGGCGGCCGGGGTTCAATCCTCGGTCCCGGCAAAGATTTATCTGATTACCAAACCCTTCCTTCACCTCTGACAATACATCTTGTGAATGTGAGGAATGCCAGGCCTCCACCGTGGTTCGGATTCCACGTTAAACTGTAGGTCCTTCATTTCATCTCACAATCACCCTACCATTACACATTAGCGTAAGTGCGTATAAACCGAACGGCTAGTAAGACGCGGTGCTAATAATAATAATAATAATAATAATAATAATAATAATAATAATAATCTTATTATGTTTATGAATCACAAAATATACCCAGAGAAGTTCTTTTTGTACTATAGAATGTCTGTGGTTTCATTTGATGAACTACCGGGTTTAGTGAATGCAAATATTGTAAAACGTGATACCATCTTGAGGAAGAGTATTTATTACCCCTGCTGAAATACTTGTTATGACATTGAGGCACAACTGCCTGTTAATGCCTGGTGTTAACGCCTCCAGAGGTAGCGGTCAAAACGCTGGTCTAGACGAAAACTAATTTTCTAACTTGGATAACAAGGGTTTCATTCAAAGGAGCGGTTGTTAGCGTTTTAACCGTTAGCGTAGAATAGGCCTTACACGAGAGTGACGCCTTACACCGTGCGGCTGCCGAAACAGGTGGATACTTTTTTGATACAGGCCTATATCCACTTACGTCAGGTAATACTAGTTATACCTAATCCACGACTTTTTTTAAAAATATAAAAAATCAATGGCTCATTTGAAAAAAGTGGTAGAGGTAGTATAGAGGTATTTACTAAAGCCCCCCACCCAAGATCGATTATTATTATTATTATTAATATTTTTTAAAAAAGTGCTAAAAAAATGGTGTAGAAACTATGTCAAATACACGGACTAAGTTTTAAGACCAAACTTATGACATTATATTTAAAACGTGGGTATGCACTCATCGTAGTCCATGACGTCGCTCCGCTCACAATTCAATGGGTTTCCGGTGGCAGGGAGATCGGGGTTCGAATACCAGTCGGGTGTAATGAGGGCGGTTCTTCCTAAACGGTTCCTCACTCTCCGTACACTCAAATTCGGGTACATTTTCTCTGAATTCTTTCTTCCTCTTCCATAGATCACTAGCGACTTGATATAATTATAATATCTGCCTTGTTGGCCGCATATTCTAGAGCGTCACTCTCGTGTTAGCTAGACTGGACTGTCGATGACGGGAGATCGGGAGTCGAATCTCGGTCGGGTGTACCTAAGGGTTTTTAAAATCCAAAACTGTTTCCAAATCAACCTCCACGCGAAAGTGGGTACATTTCCTCTAAATTCAACCTTCTTTATCCCTGATTCATTAACGTAATTAAATCATATGCGTATAATCTGAACAGGTAGTAAGAAGCGGTGAAAAACACACACACACACACACACACATATATATATGGATATATATCCCTAACGGGTACTTAGACGCTGAGGAAATAAAAAATGGACTAGTGCAGAGCCAGTTGTAACGAGGATGATTTATCAACTTTCCCTTCAGGTAAATGATGGTGCAGTTCCTTAGTCACCAGAGGCAAACTAGTTTAAAACATATATACCGACAGAGTGAACAGGAACAAAATTGTTTCGAAATAATAACCATCTGTAAGAGGAGCTAAACAAGGTCAGAAATCCACCCCCACCCAAAAATTGTATTTTTTTTTTTACTCTCTTTCCATGCATATTTTGACGAATTACCTTAAAAGTCACCTTCATCAGTCCGCGTAATTAAATCGGCTAAAGTTGCGGATAATATCAATATGCAGAGTTACATGAGAGGGTGACCTGGTGGTCTAGGGGTAAGGTGTCAGACTTCTATACTGGCGTCCGGGGTTCAATCCTCGGTCCCGGCACAGATTTATCTGATTACCAAACCCTTCCTTCACCTCTGACAAGACATCTTGTGAATGTGAGGAATGCCAGGTCTCCACCGTGGTTCGGATTCCACGTTAAACTGTAGGTCCTCCATTTCATCTCACAATCACCCTACCATTACACATTAGCGTAAATGCGTGTAACCCGAACGGGTAGTAAGACGTGGTGCAAATAATAATATTAATAGTTACATGAGCAGCATTTAAAAAATCTATATCAAAAGGGGGGGCCCCACGGATTATTTTCAGACCCAAAGCCCTCATCCAGCTAGTCCACCAAAGATTACATGAAATAGATAGTCAAATTTGGCATAAATTAACGACAATTTTTTTTCCACATTTAAACCTCATTCGTACTATGAGAATTGTTTAGCACAGAGTATTTATTACTGCCCGTCCGCATCATTAGCATTTAATTACAAGAACCCACATAATTAGCAGGTCCCCTATTGTTTCGTAATACACACTCCAATTTTAATAGAAAGGGCCTTTTAAAAATAATAAAAATAAAATTGCTGGTCAGTACTGATAACATTTTACAAATTTATTTCAGTTATTTTTTTTATAGGTATTGAGAATATTTATCAAATAAGATGGCTGTAAATCACGTTACTTGACTTATGAATACGCGAAACGGTGAAAGTAGATCAGGCACTTAGGGCCAGTTTCATAGTCAAATTTAGTACGCCTCAAGTGCGGCGCTACACTAAATAAAAGACGACACCTACCTAAATCAGAATGGAATGGGCCGTTCTCGCATAGGAAACTGGCCCATTCCATTCTGGTTTAGGTAGGTGTCGTCATTTTATTTAGTGTAGCGCCGCACTTGAGGCGTACTAAATTTGACTATGAAACTGGCCCTTAAACTAGCCGTCAGATGAGTGTCTTACTACAAAAGTTCGATTGTAGAACCAACCCTTGTCGAGAAGTGATGCCTATACTGAGTGAAAGTGTAAGTGTCCGCGGTCATAATACCCACTTTATCCTTGTGTCCATAGATGTATCTTAAATTAACATAATATAATATCTAATTAAAACACAGACTAGTTTCATTTTAATTCACAATTTGTTATAATCCACAGTTATATAAATATATTTAAAAAAATCCACGACCCCTTTCAAAATTTTTTTTATATAAATTGAGTAAAGTTCTCTCGCCTCTGGACCCGATGTTTATGGGTTCAAACCCAGCCGAGGTCGACGGATTAATTTTTGAGATATAAAAATCCGTAGCACAACTTCCTTCGGAGGTAAAGTGATTACGTCGGTCCCATGTCGATTGTGGCATGTACAAGAACCCTGGAAGGTATGTAAAAATATTTTCTTGACAAAATTGGTAGGCTCTTTCTTATTCGCTCGTAGAAATTTTGGTGTGCTGATGTAATCAGTCGGTTAAGAAAGTGCATGTTAGATACCTCAAATAAATAATTTAAAAAATATATCGATCGCTTCTTGTGGCCAAATGGTGAAAACCAAAATTGGTACACTAGACCATGATCGAACCCCGATATCATCATTAGCAGTCTAGTCTATTGCGAGAGTGACGCCTTACACCATTCGACCACTGAAGTGGGTTTGACGAAAAATATTATTTAAGCCGAAAGAAAACTACTCATTATATCTTGATTTTATGTTTTTATCTTGAATTTCTATCATCATCATCATCACAAACTGTTTCTAGCCTGTTTCCAGGTCAGTTTAGATAATATGCCTCCATCTTCCTCTATCTATTCCACCAGTCTTATTATTATTATTATTATTAATATTATTATTATTAGCACCGCGTCTTACTACCCGTTTGGGTTATACGCACTTACGCTAATGTGTAATGGTAGGGTGATTGTGAGATGAAATGAAGGACCTACAGTTTAACGTGGGATCCAAACCACGGTGGAGACCTGGCATTCCCCACATTCACAAGACGTCTTGTCAGAGGTGAAGGAAGGGTTTGGTAATCAGATAAACTTGTGCCGGGACCGAGGATTGAACCCCGGCCGCCAGCATAGAAGTCTGACACCTTACCCCTAGACCGCCAGGACACCAACGCCTTTTAATACTAAGTTCCAAAGACTAGATCTGAGAATTCACAGAACACTAGGTTTACATCATTTGTGAAGATCAACGATGTGATAAAATGTAAAACTGGTTCACTTTGTTGTTTCTAAGCGTTGTTTACATAGGGACCATTTCTTCAACAGAAAAAAAGAAGTTGATTGATGTGAATAAACTGTTCCTATAGTAGGACTCTTGTATAAAGTACCATCTCTCAATATTATAAATACTATGTAACTACTATAATACCCACTTCGGTGACCACGTGGTCTAACACGCTACACTCGTGTTAGACTAGAATGACCAAGACGGGAAGATCGGGGATTCGATCCCGGGAGGGTGCACTGAGGTTGGTTTTCCCCCCCCTAAATGGTTTTCCAATATCCCTACACGCAAATGCAGCTGCACTTAATGTAAATTAAAACCTTCCTGATCCTTAACACATTAGTGCTAAAATGGGACACTCGCACATTTCGGCCCTTGGTACCGTAAAATAAACCGTTAATTATTTATTCGTAAAATTTAGAATTTAGAGCAGTGCATAAATGACTTTGTTTACCTGTGACGTCATGGCCGGTCAAGATAGGATTTCCCGTGTTGATGGATTTACGTTTTATCCTTGAGTTTTAAAGATATAACGTTGAAAAAATCCATAAATTCTTAAATAATTCTAAAAATAATCCTACAGTGTCACAGATTTTTTTTGGTAAACGTATTAAAAATGTACGTGGTAGCAAATGTCTATCTAGAATAGGAAACAATAAAAAGGTGAAATTAAAAAAATATGTTAGTGCTTTCAAGAAGCAAATATTAAAGTGAGTGTGTAAACTCGTCGGAGGAAGAGGGGAAGGGTTATCAGCACATAGACAAGAACCCTCTCAGGATGAACTTCTCATATGCTCCCCTCCCTTTCTATTCCGTACATTGATTATTATTATTATTATTAGCACCGCGTCTTACTACCCGTTCGGGTTGTACGCACTTACGCTAATGTGTAATGGTAGGGTGATTGTGAGAGGAAATGGAGGCCCTACAGTTTAACGTGGGATCCGAACCACGGTGGAGGCCTGGCATCCCCCACATTCACAAGATGTCTTGTCAGAGGTGAAGGAAGGGTTTGGTAATCAGATAAATCTGTGCCGGGACCGAGGATTGAACCCCGGCCGCCAGCACAGAAGTCTGACACCTTACCCC
>CABEEJ010001491.1:0-57606 GCA_901482245.1 Timema douglasi
GTAGCACTAACGACTGCATTGAGTTTTGTCGTTAGTGCTTCACTATAAGATCGTGGGCGGAGCCAGGTTGACGTCAACTTGGCCCCACCCAATGATTTTGGCTTATAGCTTCCACAAAAATGTAGCATTAACGAAATTTTTGTGTTCAATGACCAGCACTAGCTTAGCACTAACGATTGGCTTGGGTTTTGTTGTTAGTGCTGCACTAATAGTTGGTGGGCGGGGCCAGGTTGACGTCAACTTGGCCCCGCCCAGTAATTTTGGCTCATAGCTTCCACAAAAATATAGCACTTAATTTTTGTGTCAATGACCAGCACTAACGTAGCACTAACGATTTCACTAGGTTCGGTCTTTAGTGCTTTCATGGGCGGGGCCAAGTTTATGCACCTTCTCTTTTCCTATCTTGCACGCTTCAGCTGTAGCGTGAATATATATCGCTGTATTTTTCTTGGAAAATTACTCTTGGTGGGATTTTAGTTGAGGACCCTTCTAGTCCAGTAAAATGTAAGCTATTAAATTCCTTTTCAGCCATTCATTCAAAATCATCTTTCCAACATGTTAATATTGAACTTAAATCATTATTAGTATTTTGTCCTTATGGCATAGAGCATTAGGTATAGAAATATGGTAATATTTTGTTAGTAAAACGTAAATTTGTCACTAATTGGGAGAAAATGAATAATGTCTCAAGCAATATACCCCTATTAAATGAAAGTTTTCCTTTTGTATATTCTTAACAAGAACTTTAATCTTGTATACATACTAGAGATGTTGCAAGTTTTGATGTGGTTCTGAAGTAAATGTATTTTGAGTATGAGAGTCGGTTGCGCTTAATTGTTAATGCTATTGCAGTTTTTCTATCTAGTATATAATATAGTATTGCCTGTTGTGATGTTAGGATCTATGATACTGTACTATAGATCGAGCTGTACTTCTAAGGGGTCATTCTGCAATTTCCTTATTTTTTTGCTATTGTAATGTTGCACGTCTTTCCTTTGGTTCCTTAAGGACGAAGGATGGGTGCACGACCAAAATGATGTTTCGAGATAAAAACTGCAAAAACATTGAACTTTTCTAACGTTTCCTACATCCCAACCTCAAGATGCTGAATATATCAATTATTATTTTTAGTACAGTTCTCTTAGTATTTTCAATTTTCAGTATGGCCCCTAGGACCAAATGAGTTTGACATGCCTACCTTAAGCCATTTGGCCGCCGATGTGGCTGAGACATAATTCAAAGTCAATTTTTTTTTATTTTGAAAAAGTATCAACTTTACTATTGCTACAATTATCTAGTGTAAAACATGTATTGTTGTGATAATATAGACACCATAAACAGTAGTGACATGGTTGAGGCTGCCAGTCTCCCAATAAACTGGATCAATGATGATCAAGGGTTCGAATCTCCACCGGGTGCACTAACAGTATTTTTTCAAAAAAATATATTTCATTATGGTTTTCCTATACCTGTTCGTACTTATGGGGGTGCACTTCCTCTAAACACCTTAACTCGTCCTTACCCATTAAATTAATCAATTAAATCAATCATGATGCAAAAAGGAAGTAATTATATTTAAAACATATTTTTTACTGGGTAAACTGGACTGAGAGGGAAACTATCTCTCAATCTTACCCTCCAAACAAATTTTGGCATATTTCCTTAAAATTGATCCTTATAATCCTGTTCCCTAAGACTATATAAATTAATTAGATGATCAATTAATATGCATGAATAAAGTAATAACAATATAATATACTAATCATTGTTTGCACGATCTAAGCCTATAAGGCTTGCTCGTGGGTTCAAACCCAGTCGAGGTCGATGGATTTTTTTGAGTGACAAAAATCCGTAGGACAAATTCCTTCGGAGGGGAAGTAAAGCCATTGGTCACATGTCGATTGTAGCATGTAAAAGAACCCCGAAAGGTATGTGAAAATATCTTTACGACAAAAATTGTTAGGCCCTTTCGCTCTTGCTTATAGAAATGCTCGTTTGTTGATATTATCAGTCGGCTCAGAAATGCACGTTAAATACCTCAGATAAATAAATAAAAATAAATCTATAAGTCTTCAGTCTCGCGAGAGAGTGGATTGCTAGTGACGAAATATCGAGGGTAGAATCGCATTCAAATGCACTAAGAATGTGTTTCCTAAATGGTTGTTGTTCAGTATTCTTCCGCGCAGATGGGGCTATATTTTCTCTAAAATTCTACCTTCCTCCTTCCCGTTGGTGTAAATATGCAGATAGTCCGGATGGATATTAAGATGCAGTGCACAAAAAAACAAACATAAAAACAGCAATCGCATTTTGAATGTTGTTGAGCGATACAACATCCTCGTGGATGTAATGATGTTCTCTGATTTATCCGCAGGTCCGTGAGTATTTGGGGAACATGGTGTTGAGTCTAGCGACAGCAGCTGCTCTGTCTTTGACGTTCGAGATACCTTTCCTCATCTTGGACAAGAACTTTCTCACCAGAAGTGAGTAGATATATCAATTTGCCCTGATCTATACCCACCCGCACTGGTGGGTACGCAGACCGAATGTCTGATTTTCTGTGAAAGAGATGTTGAGGTTCGAATCTCACACCGTGAAATGAGCTCTTTAAAAAAACTGTTTTGCACTTCTTTCCACGCAAATGCGAGTATATTTTCTCTACGTTCTAATGCCCTATCTCTACAGACTACAACCATTGATGTTAAAAAATGCGGATAGCATGGAGACGTACAGTCCGATTTTCCATACGTCAAGTCATTTGATCTGCAAGTCACGTTTGATAAATATTGTAAGAGACCGGAGCTCAATAAAAACATCCAAATTTCTTACTCCCAAATGATATAAACATGGGGGAAGGATTAAAGAAGTTTTGTTACTGTACGTTGAACACAAAAGCTATTAAAGGCTTAATTTAAGAAGAAGGAATTTTAAAGGTTGTTTTAGATAAAGTGCACCCACCTTATCGTAAAGAAGGAAGATTCAAACCTCAACCGTCTCATAATCGGAAATCTAGTCTATTGACAGAGTGACGTCTTATACCACGTAATAGCTGGTGATATCTTCTTTTATAAACCGTAATGTGCATGTCTAAGCTGTCAAAAATCAAATCAAATTTGACAACTTTACATTTCATTCAAATTTGAAATACCAATTAAGTCTTAATTTTTCTGGGTATTTTTCAATAATAAATCAGGTGTTTGAAATGAAACATATTGATATTTATTGAATAACCATATCATTATATTTTTATACCCAGATGATTATTTTTTTAATATGATAGTAAAATATATGTATTTTAATATTATATACATATAAATACACACACACACACAAGTTTTCTTCTTTAAATAATCTCTAACTATATCGTTCCAGGGGCAGCATCGAGTAAACCTTTGACACGTGACCAGGCTCGTGCGAGCGTCGAAGCTTATATATCACGTGACCTAGAGAAGAACGTGCTACAAGATGCAGAGAAGCACGTTGAAAGCACCGCAACTGGTAGCAGGGTCGAGGAGTCGAAGAGTTATACGAACCGAGGTTTCCATCACTAGCCTCTATCGTCGTCAAAGGACGTCAAACTTAATCAAAGCTTCAGAAACAGTGAAATTACTCCCTTTATAAACTTGTCAAAGAAGGTGGATGGATTTTTTTTAATGTAATCTTATTGGCTAGAAATGACTTAAACTATCTAGCCTAGGGGACAGAATGCTTAGGGAAAAGTGTTAACACATTTAATCAACAAGATAGGATGGGGAATCACATTGTGGAAATAAATATCCCCAGTTCAGACTGTTGAAGGTCGAACCTGGGTTTTCCACGTTCAGAGTCAAACATGTGAGTGTCATGCAATCTTAGTGGTCGTTTCGATTCCAACCGGCTACTTTCGTGGCTTGTATTTTTAAATTTTTTAACGGTAAGAATAATAATTCAAACTCCTCCCCTACCCACGCTTTCCCACGTAATAACATTCCAAGTACATTCCTTTATAAAATATAATATACATACCTAATCACGTCGTTCACTTACGAGGTAAGCAAGAAACTGTAAGTATATCTCAAAAAACCACTCTGTATTTAATTCAACCCTCACTAACTTTCTCCAAACTTCCCTATCCTTGCATACTACCTTCGCTTCAACAACATCCAACACCGAGTCATACATGCTCTTTTTATTGTTAAGACTCTTAATGTTTATTTTTCCCACACAATCATCTACAACATTTATGATGTCTTACATGGCCTATCCCTTCTTTTGATCCACATACCCTACCTTCATATATTTACTTCGTCATTAGATCCACACTCATCCTTTCAACATGCCCAAACCAACGTAAAATACCTATTTCACAGACACACACACATATATATATACATATATATATATATACATATATATATTTGATGTATGCAGACTTTTGGAAACTTTGGTCAAATAATAGTCAAACTTGAAACATTTTAAATTTTAATTAATAGACACAATACTGCGTATAGTATAATCGGGATAGTAAATCAACTTATTTGAAATAATTTAAATTTTAAATATGTTTTAAAATGTAATTAAAATATATTTAATAAAACAGAATCATCATCATCATCATTCGACGTCTCCACCTCTGGGGGCCATCTGGCACATCCTATTCCATTCTTGTCGTTTTTTTCAAACTTCTCCCTCAATCACGCATCTCCACCCCGCTCCTTTAGATTATATGTCTTTCTGCACTTGGTCCATCCATCTTGTCCGTGGTCTTCCAACAGGTTTTCTACCCTTCTCTTTGTTCTGTAAGACTTTCTTAGGCATTCTGTCCTCCTCTATTCTCATCACATGACCTAACTACAGCAACATTTTCATTTTCATTTTCTCTTCTAATGATATTACTTTTAAACCATACCTAATATTTCATTCCTTATCTTGTCTCTTCTTGTTACGTTCTCAATGCCTCACAAAAACCTCATCTCTGCTACCTGAAATCTACTTAAATCTCTCTTCTTTTGTGTAAAACGGAACAATAATTTAAATTCGTAGATAATTCTGGGGTAAGTTAAATATATAATTACAAAGTTTTGTAGTGGTTGAGCTACTATAATTAAAAGGCATGTTACTGTTCTTGAAATGTCTAGAATTGCCAACATGGATCTGAAACCAAATATGGTTAGAATTTTGCTCCAGCGAAAAGTTTTAAACGAAATTCCAGTACGATTCATGAATATTGATCAGTTTGAACTCATTCCTTGCTGATTAACGGTTAAAGAAATTGAAAACAAAAATCGGGAGCCTTTGAGGTGCGGCAGACGGGAGTGCCAGTATTTTTACAGTTTCTATAGAGTTGAAATTTTTTGGCCAAAATAAATCAAATATTTCTCCAGTAACAACATAGAGTTTAGTTTTCTGCACATGCTGATATCAACAAATCTTGAATATCTGTCAAGGGTATCCTGGAATGTTGTCAAAACTTTTTCTCTTTATTTAAAATGTTTTGACAAAATTCCAGGACACCCTTGACAGATATTCAAGATCTGATGATATGAGAATGTGCAGAAAACTAAACTCTATGTTGTTACTGGAAAAATAGTTCATTTATTTTGGCCAATAAAATGTAATGCTAGAAAAACTGTAAAATTACTCGTGCTCCCTTCTGTCGCACCTTAAATGAAAATGTTAAGTATTAATTTACCAAGTTGATATACTTAAATTTACCAATTTTATCTTATAAAATAAAATGAGATTAATTAATTGGAAGCTGGGATCAATGAGAAAGGAAATATATTCCTTGTATTAAAACCACGCTCTCTAGCATGAAACAATGGGGTAGTTCTAAAAAAAAATCAACTTTTTATAACACTACCTATACCCCTTAAATATTCCTAGACATATTCATTCTCTAGTTTTATCATATTAAAGTTTAAATATTATTTAAGGGGTCATATTATTTAATAACTTCACAGATAACTGTAGATTATGAATATTTCTGAAATTGGCCACCTTTAATTTATCAGTTATCTTTTCTGAGTACAGCAAGTATTAGTTGCTTCATTTGAAATGAACAAGATTGCTGATTTACAACATTCTATAAATAATTCTTGGAGATGCTTAGTGTTAAGTTTAAAATGTATTTTTTTAACAAGTACATTTACTTTTTTTTATTCAAACAAACATTATTTATATGGTGAAAACATTTAGTTTTTGTAAATAGCTGTTTTGTTAACTTTTATTCCATAAAATATCTGATCAAAGCTGACAATTGCGCGCTGGTGACAATGCGTTAAGAAATATATGGCAGTTTTTACTAAGTTACACGCGTAGTATCCAGCCGGTTTTGTAGAAGCTTAATAATTTTTTAAAATTTAATCAATTTTTAAAACTATTTTAATATTTCAGAATTTAGATGAATAAAAAAAGTCCGATTTTGTGTAACATTGTGTCAATACAAATATTATAAAAAAGGAACTAAAATATTTTTTATCATCGCGTTTTACTCACCATTCGGGTTATACGCTTATGTACTAATTAAGCCTTTGGGATGGGGATAAGGAGGGTTGAATCTAGAGGAAGTGTATCCTCATTTGCACAGAGAGAGTGTGGGAACCATTTAAGAAAGACCACGCGCAGTATACCCGACCAGGATCGAACCACAATCTCCCCTTCACCAGCAGTCTAGTCGATTGCGAGAGTAGCGCCTTAGACTATACGGCCATGAAAGTGGGCAGTAATATATTTACCAATTTGTTGTGAGCATATAATTTGTAATATTTTGATATCCCTGTAGTTTTAGTTTCGTTGATGTCCTTTTACGCAACACCAAAGGACAAAGAATTAAGAACGTGTATCTAGAGGCATTATTTGCTGATTCCTATTAATATTTACATATATATAAATTATCTACACAATTGCTTGAAAATTTTTCTATTAATTCTATTAACTTTATATTACATTTGTTTATACGTTATTTAAAATAAATCTAATGATATTAGCCCACTCTCGCAAAATTATAAGAAAACAGTTTATTCATGTCTAGTTTAAACCTATCAAAACACCATCATTACTATATGGTTCCATAAATAATTTATGTAGTTTACAAAAAGATATGTGTTCAATAGTTTACAAACAATACCACATGAATTATATAAGAGACCTATTACTAGCTGTAAGATATTGAAACCATTTGTAAAGCTAGTTTATTGTTAAATACAACTATATTTACAAAGGTAATTCCAAAGGATCCCTTTGACACGAGTGTTGCATGGTACAAAATTGTTATATACGCTTAACAAAATCATATTTATTAAAATTAATAACATGTGATTTAATAAGACTATAATCTATAAATTATGTGTGGAATGTGTTACTGTACAAAATATAAAATATAAATTGTTTTAGAATAGTTGTTATTTAGTTTTATCTATTGGTACCAGTGTCATGGTTACTGGCCAATGATTTCTGGGAATAAACTATGTTAACATGTTGTTAGAATAGTAATATAAATTACCAATTTTAAAATTCTGTATTTATTTTAAGGAAGGAAGTAAAAGAAAGACTAAAACAATTACGCTCCATGAACTTTAAAAAAAAATATTATATTAAAACTATGTATGATTTTCTAACGAATATACTTGTTATTCACTTTCAATTTGAAAAATTCATTTCGTACATTAGTTTTTCTAGAATATGTATATTCATTTCTTTTGGACCCTCTATAAATTACAGTTTTACTGTGATCTCTGTTTTTCAAAATAAAGTATTCCTTACAACCAAAATATATTTATTTATTTTGCAGACGTTTCCCTTCGATGCTTCTTAAATTTGATAAAATCCTTAACACATTTGATAGCTATTACGTTTATTTGACAATGTGGTTATCAATCTTTAGTAATAGATATTTAATGTTTAAAATACAAATTAGTTATATTTCTATAGCACTTAAAAGCAAGTATATAATTAAATATTTTACACAAATATTTATTTTAAATTAGTATATCTTATTAATGAAATAAAGGTTGGCTTTACTGGGATACGAACCAACAAAGGGATTATAGGAAGTTTCTAATCTTCCTTTTATGAGCAAAATTGTTCCAGGCTAAACATTTGTGGGGTGACCTGGTGTACTAGGGGTAAGGTGTCCGACTTCTATGCTGGCGGTCGGGGTTCAATCCTCGGTACAGGCAAAGATTTATCTGATTACCAAACCCTTCCTTCACCTCTGACAAGACATCTTGTGAATGTGAGGAATGCCAGGCCTCCACCATGGTTCGGATTCCACGTTAAACTGTAGGTCCTCCATTTCATCTCACAATCACCCTACCCTTACACATTAGCGTAAGTGCGTATAACCCGAACGGGTAGTAAGACGCGGTGCTAATAGTAATATACTTTTTGTGTATCGTTCGTTTACCTTGAACGGTAGAACCTACCTTTCATGGTTTCAATATGAATTAGCTTTTAAGATAGGACCATGGTATAGTACGTCAAGAAGACTTTTACATTCCATTCTAAACGGAGTGTACCTTTTAGCATTGCTACAGTAGCCCTATGGCTTCTTTGTTGCTGACTGACAGCTCACAGCTCACTTCTGACAGTCAACATTTAGGTATATACCTACATTTTGACCATCAGAAGTGACAGCTGCTAAACACATGTTTTTGCAGATCATATGGTTCAGCGTAAGGATACATAATTTGGTTTGGTAACTTTTCAAAGCGTTTAGCTGTATGCTGTCAGTCAGCACCAAAGAAGCCATGGGATACTGTAAAATAGGAATAAAGGATAGATAAAAAGGGGATATATATTATGAAAATCAAGTTTGATCGAAATCAGTCGACAACCATCCAATTAGTATTTTTCTTGGGGATTAAAAAATTGCTAGTCAGACAAACCATGGCATGAAGAGATTATGCTTTTATTGCCTAAAATATTTTAATAAATATTATTATTGTAGCCCACATCTATGGTCACGCAGTGTAAGGCGTTCATTTCACAATAAAGTGTATTGCCGGTGATGGGATTAGGCCAGCTAGATGTATTGAAAGTGGTTTTTACTAAATGGTTTTCCACTCTTCCTCCAAGAAATTTCAGAAATAGTTATTTCTCCAAATTATACCTTCCACATCGCTACTTCATTACTATAAATATGCGGATAGCCCGGATAGGCAGTAACATGCTATGAACATACAAAAATATAATATGACTAAATGGATAGCGATGAGAAGTTTCTAGACTTTCAAAGAAAATATAAACTCAAATTTAGTTTCTTGTCCCCATTCTTTCCAAAATATTTAATTGCTCTGCCTGCGAAACAAATGTCAACCATCAATAACGATTTTAGGTCTAGGAAAATGCTTTTTACATTGCGTGCTTCCTAAAATAGGTTAAGGTTGCAAACATTAAGAACCTTATCTCCCAGAAACCTTTACCACATCGCTATCAGTGTTCCAAGTTTCAACCTGTCCTTGTAAATACTAGAGGCTAGGAAAACCGCATGTCGACAATACGAATAATTTCAGTTCGAGACTTTCTCGTCGTGAGTGAACGATGTTTTTGACGTGGAATGTAGTGGTCCTTTCTGTCCTGCGAATGACCGAACATGTGGTCAGTGTCCGCAGGGCCGACTACGCTGAGGAATACATAGAGCAAGATGAGGGTCGAGGGGGGAATATCAGCGAGGTCCCCAAGGAGGACATTCTGAGAAAGACTTTGGAAGTCCTGGCCCCGACCTCTGGCCACGATAACGACATATGCCGGGAGCACGCCCAACTGTTCCAAGATGGCGTGGAGAGATCCGAGCTGTGGGCGCTTCAGAGTGAGTCGTGCAGTGTGCACGTTCATTGTGTCGTGTTTTGTTTTTGTCATTGAAATCACTGAAACCTAATATCTTCAATCTATCATGTAAATATATGCGACAGAATGAAGGCATATATCATATTTACTATATTATAATAATAATAATAATAATAATAATAATAATAATTATTATTATTATTATGATTAACACCGCGTCTTACTACCCGTTCGGGTTATACGCACTTACGCTAATGTGTAATGGTAGGGCGATTGTGGGATGAAATGAAGGACCTACAGTTTAAAGTGGGATCCGAACCACGGCGGAGGAAAAGAATCCTGGAAGGTTTGTAAAAATACCTTTCCCGGCAAAATTGGTAGGCCCTTTCACTCTCGCTCATAGAAATTCTAGTGTGCTGATAAAATTAGCTGGTTCTGAAAGTGAACGTTAAATACCTTATAAAAATAAAAATAAAATATATATTATATTATTATATATTATATAGCTTATTTTTTATTATAAATGTGACTAAATATATATATGACAAATTTAAGATATATCTTAATTTACATACAAATACAAATAAATAGATATACATACAATTGTTTCTATCGCCGCGTTTTACTACCTGTTTAGCTTATTCGCATACATGATAATTACTCCAAACGGGTAGGGCAAAGGAAACATTTTATAGGTAATCTAGTCGCATTTTTGTGGACGGAGAGTGGGAAACCATTTAGTAAAAACCGCCCACAGTAGGCCCGAACGAGATTTGAACCCCAATCTCCCTGTCTTCAGCAGGCCAGTTAAACACGATAATGTGGCCTTAGACCACTCAGCCATTGAAGCGGGTTATCTGACAAATTAAAAATATAAATGGGCTACATATACAGGGTGTAGGCCTACCTTAACATGTGGAACCAACCTCAGTGGTGGAAGGGAGACATGGAAACAATGGAAAAAGTGGTTATAAACGTGTGTCCCATTTGACCTTGTTTCCGAGTTAGAGTCATGCACTCCAGTAATGTGGAGCTACTTAATTTATTAGGAAGTTCTCAAAATGACCACCTAAGGCATGAATGCAAGCCTACAGTCGCTATGTCTTAGAATGCCACACGCTATCAAATATATATTGCATTGCACTACTTACATTCAGGCCTAAGGTGGCCATTTTGAGTACTTTCTATAATGTTAAGCTGATTCACATTATTAGAGTATAAGGATGACTAAAACTCGGAAACAAGATCAAATGGGACACATATTTATATGAACTTTTTCACTTTTTCTAAAATCTCCTGTCCACCTTTGAATTGGGTTCCACATGTTAAGATACATCCTCTAAATATACATACAAGGACTATATATACGAGTATATTTATGTATATATAATATTTATGAAACTTAGCTCAGATCTTCATTTTGTTTATAAACCTATATACACACAAAAGGAAGAGCTTAACTGTCATTGATTTCAATTTGCAGGAGAAACAACACAATGAAACTCATATTCATGTAGGCCTATATAAACTGACGTTTAGAGAAGTGTACGTTCTTTGAAATCCGATCAATGATTCTTAGGTCTAATGAGTGGTAATAATATATCACAGGTACCTTTAAAAAAAGCTCTGTTTATCCTTGCAACAAGCCATTCCCCTGTTGTTTAACATTTTAATAAAATATTGGTATTAATGTTAAAATTCTATACATAAATACTAAATGGATGTTATTCACAAGAATGCCCCTAAATTCTAAATCAAATTCAATTTTGTCATTACTACTTGACAGTGTAAAATGAACCCGTCCCTTTTGACGTTTCCTAACATTGCTTTACCACTGAGCTATTCAGGGACGTCACATGATGGGTCATTATTTTATCTTTATTTATAAGAGTAATAATGTAAAGTCCGATTTTCATAGGAACCCCGTTGTTTGAAAAGTCGTAGCTCATGATGCCATGGTGGCGTGTAAAAAAATATTACAATCATATTTACATTTTTAGTCCGTTTAGTTAATTATGTAAAGCAAAACTCTAAAGTAATCCATAAGGAAGTATTATTGAAAGCCTTTGTTAATTTGATATTAACATTTTTATTAATAAATCAAATAATACATATTTGTAGAATACCCAATTTAGTGACTTTTAATCAATGGTGGTCAGACGTGGGTTTCCTAATAATAATCAGGGCTTTGAAAGTATTATTAGGAAGTATAATCGTTTGATAGTAATGATAATAATTTATACTGCTATGACTACACATTAATAATAAGACTACTATTGTACTCTTATTCACTTGGAGAGGAGATGTAAAAAATATGAATAATGAATCACATTAGGAAATCCACCCTTATTACACTCGATTGAATTTAGAAGCTTGACCTCTTAATTATAACTCATACACTCTCTTGCAAGCTTGTCTCCTTGGACCATGTGCCCACCGAGGTGGGTCTGCAGTTTAGATCTACGATTCTTTCTCACTATAAAGCCGGCCCTACACGTACAGGCTCACCGTACGCCTGTCCGGTCTGACCTGACAGGTCTTCTGCCCCTACACTATTCAGGTCTACCTGTCATGATATCACAGTTCTACTCTGATCTTTATGCAGTAACTTTCTTTCATTCTTTCCTAAAATTCCTACATAGATTATTTATTTTCTTTTTCATTGTCTCGAAATTCACCCCTAGATCAACAGTCTTCGGCAATGGTGCTAATCTGTCGTCTACTGACGCTTTCCATGCCGTGTTATTACTTTTCATTTCCTTGACGCCTACTGCATTATACAGATTGACTTACAAATTATGAAAGGTTGTATCATACCAATCTAAATAGAGGTAGTAAAAAAAAATCTAAGAAATCCCCTTCTCCCCCCGCCCCCACCTTCACTCGTATTGAATCAGAATGAGATAGTTTTCAGGATCAGAATAATTCTAGCACACTAACTTTGTTAACGTGCTTGGAAATGTTACTTCCTTAAATTTTCTCATTTTATTAATGTGTTGATATAAATATTTGTGACCAAGGCGTTAAGGAGGTGACTACTATTCAAAGAGAGCTTCATTCGCTCCAATACGGCAAGAAATAGTGCAATGTCACCGAGAGGGATTTTTGTTATGGTGAAACCATTTTTTTTTTTTTTTAGATTTATGTTCAGAAAAAGGATTATTGATTAAATAATTAATATAAGGGATCAGAAAGTAACTTAAAATATATCCACCCGCATTCACGTTGAAATAAAGTGAGAAAATCTCAATGAAAATCATCTGGAGTAAACCACTATAATCGTGAACTTGGCTAGTATTTTATCCCCCAAACTTCCCTCTAAGGGTTGACCAAGTTTAATGTGAGTTAAAAGTCTAACGCACTAAACCACGAGGCCACCCTAACTAGTAGGTGGTTGGTGGTTAATATTGTCTCAAAACAAGTTTATAATGATTATAAAATGTTTGTTGTTGTTAGTGTTGGATGCCTCTGTCAAGCCTCCAGACACGTGGTCTCTCGGGGAGAACACTGTGCTATTAGGGAACTATAACAAGTGTGTAAGTATCAGAGGATTGAACAGGACTGGCCAGGAGGTGTTTGGTGGCCAATATTGTTTGGTCACGAGCGGCCGTAAAACAATTTTACCTCAAAAGGTAAGTTTTACCCATTTATTTTATTATTTAAGGAAGACCTATAAGGGATTATGCGTTTTGTTTAAACACCTTTGATAGATTTTGCTGGTGTGAATCCCTTTTTGATTGAAGCTATCATTTACTTTTGCTAGCTAAACTAAGGCAGCATGATAATAGGGTCTTCAATTAAAATAGCCTACATCACCATTTACATGGAGAATGAATATTACTGATCCCGAAGGTTGGTTGGATCCTCAACAGTTCCACTGCAAAGAGGAAATAAAAACAATTATTACGAACAAAATAAATATCCCATTGTACCCCGCTATGTGTTTGTCAATCCACATCCTCGTTATACATAATCAAGCTCACCCAACTTAATTAATTTGTAGTTAAAGTACAAATCGGGTGTCTAGATAGATTTCATTCAAGAAAACGGTAGCTCGTTTTTTTAATGGTTGAATAGGTTGGAATTTTATTTCACATCCATTGGAAACTCAATGATCGAGTAATAGCCATCTGAAACAGAGGTAAATAATACAACATAACAGTTATGCAAATATATATCCCAACAGCAGACACATCTGCAGAAGAATTGGAGGAATTTTACAGTGAACTTCAGTAAATTATAAAACAAACACACAATAAGGACATGGTCTACATTATTGAAGATTTAAATTCCTAAGTGGGAAATGCAGCTGAACTTGGAATCTTTGGACGATTTGGACTAGTAAAGCGGAATTATGCGGGTGAAAAACTCGTTTAATTTTGCCAGGAAAATGGGCTCGCTAATACTTGGTTCCATCAACCCAAGTAGTGGCTATAAACCTGGACGTCACTGAGTGGAGAATACAAAAAACAAATTGTTTATATCCTTTGTCGGAAGAAATGGCAACATTCAATCTTGGCATTGAAGATGTACTCTGGTGCTGATTGCAATTCATATCACCAGATTTTGGTAACCACGGTCGAACTTAAGAGTCTACAAAGCCACACAAATGGTAGTTGCAAACAAATTTGATAAGGATAAGCTTAGCCCCACCTACGTGTTTGAAGTAAATAACATATTTTATATACTTCCTACTGGGGAAAGGCAACCAGATAAGTTGTGTATGTAAATAAAAATGTCCATCATTGGAACCGCCTCAAGACACATCCCGTACAAGAAACTGTCACGGTCAGCTCAATATATTTATGTTACAACCATCAGAATCACAGAAAAAATAATAAGTTCCAAACCTATTGGAAACAGAAAAGGATTTAGAAGGCTGAATACATTATTTTAAAGAGAGGTTAGATGAGAAGGGCCCGAACACCATTTATGACTCTCAAGGCAACCATCCGTGGAAACAATGGGCAATAACTGCATGACAAACTAGCAATTCGAGACCAGAGGAAGGACTACACAGAGCAGTTGTGTGATAGCGACCACCCAAATCAGCAAACAGATGTGAACTACAAAATGGAACTAGAGTCAGATATCCTAGAGGAAGAAATCGAATGGGCAGTGAAACAACAAGCCTATCACAAAGCTCCAGTAATAGATGGAATACCAGCAGAACTGCTCCAGCCACTAGCAGCAGTATTAGTTCTGAAACCGCTATACCAGCGAATTTGGAGAACTTGTGAATGGACAAAACAATCAGTGTTCATCCCTATTCTGAATAAAGGTGACACGAAGGACTACTCTATCACACCATCGCCCTAATACCACATGAAAGCGAGATTCTCCTTAAAATTATTCAACAACGTTTGAATACAATCTTTGATGGGGAAATTTCATAAGTGTAAGCTGGGTTTCAGAAAAGACTAGGCACAAGGAACCATATTGCAAACATCAGATAGATAACATAGAAAGCCAGTAAGTACAAGAAAGATCTCTCCATGAACTTTATTGGTTATGTATGGGACTTTTATGTTATTGATCATGCTATGCTATGCAGATATCTAAAAGAAATTGTAACACCAGAACACTTGATCAAACTATTAATATCACTCTTTTCCCACTAGGAATCAACATCCCGAAAACCATACGAAAACACAGAGTGGCTTAACATCAGAAAGGAATACGTCAATGTTGTAGCCTATCACCATAGGTGTTTAACTAATATGCAGGAGCGGCTATGGGAAAGGCCGGACTGAATGAGTCAATTATTGATGTGAAAATAGACAACAGAGATATTAGCAACTTCAGATACGCTGATGATACAACCCTGTTGGCAGAAGACTCACCTTCAACAATTGACAAGGAAGGTGCAAGAGGAAGACAGTGTTAAATTGTTTTTAAATATCAAGAAGAAAAATATCATGATGACAGCAAACAAAATTGGTAGTATCAATATTAACAGAAATTAAGATGTTCGAAGATTTAATCTTGCTTGGTTTCAAAATTGACCTTGAAGGTGACTGCACCCCTAAGAGCAAACCGTGGCTGAAATTTGGTAGTAGCGAAATGACAAGTGTGAACAAAATATGTAAACGCGAAAACAATAGCGTGGCAACCAATTACATAGCGGTCAATGCAATTAATTTCCCCATAAATACCTAAGGCTGTGAAACCTGAAAATTGAAGATAATTGAGAGGATAAAGATCGACACATTTGAGCTTTGGTGTTGGCGATGGTTACTGACATTACCGTGAACATCCAGAATTAAAATATGGGTGTCTTATAACAGGTCAAGTTAAGAATTTTCTCAGAAAGTAAGACAGTAAGGCAAAGACTATTCTACTTTGGCCAAGTTATGAGAATCATATTTCTGAAAAAGGACATCATGCTTGGCGTGGTAAGTGATAAAAGAGCAGCTGTTAGACCATGAATACGTTGCCTGGATGCCATCATATTACAATAGTTATATATTATATATATATTCGATTAGCGAAGTCATTTAATTGTGTTGCCATTTCAGTGATACCTATTATAATAAAAGTGATTTGGTTGTATTAAAAAAACACATAAAGCATGTAGCTGGTGATATACATCCATAGATTTAAAATTTTACCAAAATGCTTTGTTAAGTTTTGAATAGTATTCTAATTAAATACTTTCTTAACAGTCTAACACCAAGCTTGTAAAATTCATCTCCAATTTTAAAACATTGCAGGTTGAGCCTGTAACCTGGTCTTTATGCGCACCTTGGTCATGTGAGTCTGTAGACATACAGGTGCATCTCAGTCATGTATTGGCAGACAAGTCGGTGAGAGTAAAGGATTGCACAACCAACCTGCGTCACCGCACCATAGATGCTGGGGATATTGCTATGACGTGAGCTGATCCTTAGAGCTAGTCCTTCCTTACATTTATTGATATATATACGGATACATATGTGTGTTTATGTGTGCGCGTGCTCGCATGCATGTATATGTGTGTGTGTAAGTCTGTTGTCTTACTTTGCTTGGTTCCCCTTTGGTGTAGATTATATTATAAGACAGAACCCTAGTTTAGTTCCTCGTTGTAAGACTGCAATCTTATTTTTCTTTCCTCCACTTTGGTTTAGATTATTAAACAGGACCCTAGTTTAATCCATCCGTATAATACTGCAAACTTACCTTGTTTGGTTTCACAATGATGCAGATTATAGAATATTACCTTACTGTAACTAGTCAAGGTGAGATTGCTACCTTACATAGTAAAAGTAATGTATAATAGAAAAGACAACATTTAATAATAATAATATTTAGCACCGCGTCTTACTACCCGTTCGGGTTATACGCTTTAAGTACTAAATATTCTAATGGATTAGGAATTGGGAAGGTTGAATTAGAGGTAGTGAACCCACATTTGCGTGGAGCGAGGGTGGAAAACCATTTAGGAAAAACCACCCTCAGTTCACCCGACCGAGATTCGAACCTCGATCTCCCCGTCCTCAGCAGTCGAGCTCAACACGACAAGCGCATTAGCCAACTACGCCACCGAGGCGGGTAACAACATTTACAATTTAATAGTTTGGTTATACATTGAATTAAATACAAGGTTAAATTTTCAGAATCTATGCGTTTTTCCATCGGATTACAATTTTTTTTGTCTTTAGGGTTGTGTTTGGAGTATTCACCTTTGTCATAATTGGGTCAACGATCTACGACTACATACAGAACAAGAAGAAACTACCCGACGAAGAAAGTGAGTTTAATTTTAAATTATTCGAAAATATGTACTTACCTAATAAAGGGGAATAGAACTAAACAATTAGGTTATATTTTGAATAAATTTTACACGTTGGTGTCACTCATGCCCAAGATAATAGAGGCATTAAGCTTAAAGATGATGACCAATCATGTCTGGGAGACCTTGGTTCGAATTAATGTTAGGTCAACAATTTCATTTTCACTTGGAGGGAATATACGCATGTTTCGAAGTTTCCTATAAGTGAGATCCCGGTTTCTTTTAGCAATAGTTGAGTCAAGAAATAGTAAAAACAACTTTATTTTTATAAGTGTACATCCATTAAAATAAACTCATGCTATAAAATAATAAGTGAATACTAAATTTTCATCCAGTATTATTTTGGTTTAGCTAGATAATCAATAAACACTGGTACTCCAAGCAAAGCGTCTTGGTTTCGAGCGCTGTGGCTAGGGGCAATTTCTTAATGCACAAAATTATTGTGATGTATTTAGTGAGTAAGGCTTATTAAATGATGCAAAATGGTACTCAAGATGCCTAAAGGGGACAAACCTCTACTATTTCCCCCTTCCAAAACAAATTTGTAACTGAATAAAGAACCGCCTTCCTGGTATAGCGGTCAGAGTTCCAGCTGCTGACATAGATGTCCCAGGTTTGTTTCCCGGCTGGGACCAGAAGATTTTATCGAAAGAGAAATAATTCCCACTGTCACCAGGGTTTAGTTATAAGGCTTAAGTTAAGCTAAGCTCTTAATTTGTTTTACCAAGTCATATTCAATATCATCATATAATCGGGACATGGAAAGAGCCTCCGCGGAAAGGATGTACTATTAGTACATTCGGGCGTCCCCTGGGCAACGGTTCATTAGTACTGGCTAATATTTCCACAAACTGAGCTACAGATTGACGTAGTCCAGCCATGCCATTGCTATTAATTAAATAAATTCTTGATAAGAATAAAAATTATTAACATTATTTTTGGTGACATAATTTATTGTATTGTATTTTAACAATATTCTTATCATGTATATTTTAATTTTTCTTCTTTCATTTCCCTTTATAAAATGTTTATTATAAAGATCAAATTTTGTTTGATACAAAAACCATCGGTCCATTAATAATAATTATTGATACTGTCAAGAGGTTACCTAAACTCAGTTGCGTAAACTTGTTGCAGGATTGCTATTATATAATATCATATTTAAGAAAAACTGATTTTTTTTGGTGATTTTGTTGAATTTAGCATATTCTCTAGTTTTTAATGCTTACATGAGTATCACACAATTCATTAAGAATAGCTTCTGTGACATTCTTAAATTAATCTTAGATATAAAATAATGAAAATGGCAGGGGAACGTAATAATTTTATCATTTTTAATGTTCATAAATTTTAAAAATAATATCTGGACACAAAATTCGAACCTGAGTCCCTTGGTTTGGAGCACCAATGCTATACAAGAATCAGCGCGTGTTTAGGGTTAATGGACGTCTGTAAATCATAGGTTAACAATGAGGGAGGTAGCGCGGGGATGGGGTTGTAACCCCATGGGTTTGAGATGTGTTTTACCTCGTAATGACTGCCCTGCTCGGATGGGACAAGAGGCTTCTTCTCTCCTGTCTGGGGATGTGCCTCGTCAAGTAATGCTGGCAGAGTGCCTCCAAGTAATGGCCCAGGGCAACCTCCGGAGGACTTATACCTGAAGGAGGGCTCAAATTATGTCAAGGTATCATCACACACTAAGTGGTTAGTAGCTAGTACTCTACCTTCCTGAAAATCTGGTCAGGCCACCTTCACGAGGTCACACCTGGGAAGCTCAGGTTGAACGTCATTATATGGGTGATTCCTGAGGCTCAGCGCTAAACCTCCTCCAAGAGGTTAACGCCTTTACGTGTGCGTCCAGCAGTCAAGGGAAGGAGGAACCAACTCCTTCACTGATGGAAGTTGGCCAAGGTAAGGGGACTTTCCTAGCTGTCCGGTGGGGATGGCAGGGACTAGGCCAGGGGTGGCCAACCCGTGGCACGCGGAAGCATTTTAAGTGGCAGGCCTAAAGTCACCAAATATAACAATGACAAATTTGATGAAAAAATAAATCACCTAATTGGGCCAGGTAAATAAGTTTCTAAAAATGTTAGGTCTACTAAGTTGGCCGTCTCTATGGAATTGTTTCCCGCTACTCAAGCTTTCTCTTCCCTTTCCACTACAACACCAACCCCTTCTCCCCCTTTCGTGCCACCACGACTAGTCCAGCAGTCAAGGACACATTTCTCAGTCTGCACAAATCACATTTTTCTACTCAGTTTGTTGTTTGGTGCCGAACTGACTGGTGCGTAATATGTTATCCTCGGCTGTAAAATATTTGTTTCTATAGTGATTCACTTGCTGTTAGTATCGTTTTGTAATGGCCTTAAGTAAGCCATCTACTTCCAAAAGGAAGTACGAGGACGATATTGCTCTTCGGGAGTTTAATAATGAATGGGAAGAACAGTTTTTATTTACAAAAGGAAACTCTTCTAAGCCTGTGTGTCTTATTTGTGGGGCTAGTGTTGCAGTTCTCAAAAAGTTTAATCTAAATCGGCACTTCAAACAGATGCATCCCGATATTAACATAAAATATCCAATTGGCTCAGCATTAAGAACAGAATTTGTAAATAAAAAGAAACATTCACTAACTGGGTAACCATAGCTTTTTAAAACAAAAAGTGATCAGCTGATGACAATGGTCAAAGTTTCTTATGAAATCACCCTCATCATTGCTCGAAAAAAAAAGCCATACTCCGAAGGAGAAGAGATAATAAAGCCAAGTCTAATGGCCTTCGCAAAAGCCACTGAAGATCCTAATGTCATTAAAATGGTGAATGACGTTGCACTTTCAAGAAATACAGTTATGTGGCGAATCAATGAGATGTCTGGTGACGTTTGCAAACAAGTAGTTTTGTGTATCAATACTTGTAAATACTTTTCCATCGCCTTGGATGAGAGCTGCGATATAAGTGACACTGCTCAACTTTGTGTTTATGTGCGTTGTATCAACGATCAATTTGATGTCACTGAAGAGCTTCTTGACTTGCACCAGTTAGTTTTATGTAAAGGGGAAGATATTTTGAAAGAAATAAAATTAGCCATTGAAAACAACAGTTTAGATTGGGATAAATTAGACAGTGTTTGTACGGATGGGGCCCCGGCAATGACGCTTTCCGTGCCCGATTCAAATATTCTTTGCTTTTAACCTTCCAAAGGTAGGTTTCATTTTTATACATCTCTAAAAATAAAATTGTTAATTTATTACTGTACTCTTTTGGAGCTGCCATTTCTGTACTAAACACTTTAAGTTTATTTGAAGCGTAAAGTTTTTAAACACCACTGCATTATCTATCAAGAAGCCCTTTGTGCCAAAGACATGAAATTCTCTTCTGTGCTCGATCCAGTGGTGCGATGTATCAACAAGATCCGAGCTAGGGCGCTGAATAGAAGGGAATTCCGTGAACTCCTTGAAGCAGAATCGGAAGACAAACACCGTAGTGAGCTTCTGCTTCATTATAGTGTCCGTTGGTTGTCACAGGGAAAGGCACTTGAGAGATTTTGGAATTTAAAGGGTAATATTCTGAAGTTTTTGGAAGAAAATGGGGAACTACCTGATGAGTGTACGCTTTAGAAGAATGAAGAGTGGCTATGGGAGTTAGCTTTTCTGACGGACATTATGGGTCACCTTAACAACTTTAATCAGCGTTTGCAAGGTAAAAATAACATGTTTCCGACCCTATTCAGTTCCATT
Source organism: Timema douglasi (assembly GCA_901482245.1). Lineage (NCBI taxonomy): Eukaryota > Metazoa > Arthropoda > Insecta > Phasmatodea > Timematidae > Timema > Timema douglasi. Next base: position 21,273 of record CABEEJ010001491.1, read on the forward strand.
CAAGCTTTTAAAGCAAAGCTCACTCTGCTGGATCAAAATATTTCTCAGAATGAGCTCTCCCAATTTCCTCGAATGAAAACACTTTCCAACACTGAATGTAGTGGTGGGATTCCAGGATTTAGTAAACACAAACAACTCTTTTTAAACTAGGTTTTCAGACTTCCAGGATGAAAAGAAAAATGTTCAACTTTCACGAATCCTTTTTCAATTTCTATGGAGGAAATGGTTCTCTACTCTTCTGACGTACAAATTGAAATTATTGATATTCAGAACAACGCTGCAATTCACAGAAAGTACAAGGAAGTACTTGGGAATCTATCCAGCCAAGAAATTTTTATCTCCTGGAAATGTCTTCCCTCGTGCCAATATCCTAAATTAAGAAACCTGGCCTTGAGATATTGTTGTAGGTCTGGTTCTACGTACATATGTGAGCAAACATTTTCAATTATGGACTTGATCAAAAATAAGTACCGTTCAGTTCTCACTGATAAGCATCTAAAAAACCTGATCCCTCTTGCTTCTTCCAAAACAAATCCAAATATTAATGAGCTTGTTGACGTTAAAGAGATCCAGAAACCTCACTGAAAGCTGAGATATTTATTTTTTATTATTAAAAATTGTTGTGATGTCCACCATTATTCAGTTGTCTTCTTATTGTTGTTTTTATTAACTATCATTAATAGAACATAGTCACAGAATTACAGCGTGTGAACAGTGTACAGTAGCTGTGAATTATTTTTGAAATTAAAATTCTTGAAACATGCAATTTTTGATTAAAAGTTAAATATTCTAAATGGGGTTTTGCTAATGTATTTTATGATGACATATCTGAGAAACACAAGTATAAACAAAACTCCTAATATAATTAGCAATAAATAATTATATAAGTTATATTACAGTATTATATTATCAATTTTTAAATGGGCTTTATTTATTATTGGCTATATTTTCCTAAAGGTGTTTTGGGTACTGAAGTTAAGTTAGGTTTGAGATTTTGGGGTGGAGTGGCACGCCAAAGATTCTTAGCGCAAATAGTGGCACGCCAGGAAGAAAGGTTGGCCACCCTTGGAATAGGCCATTGCGTCGGTCCTTAAGGCTCGTTTTCACGGGTTAAGTAGGGAGGCAAGTCGAGTGAGCAAGTATTTTGACTAGCCACTTTACTGGTGTCAGCAATGGCAAGTAGCCGTTTACACACGATTAAGTCAGTTGTCTTGTAGAGAGCGAGCAGGATGAATCCGTTTGTGTTCCGCCGTAGTCGAGATGTGAAAAAATTTGTCAAACTCTTTGTATAAGTTTTAGTTTGTGAAATAAGTGAATTAACCCAAGAATAAGTGACCATAACGAAACGAAAATTGGTACGAGAGTGGATAAGTAGGAGGGCATCTGCTATCCTCTTGAAAGTATTGTCCTTGGAAGATCCCAAGAATACAGACAGTGTTTAAGGCTGACTCTAGTAGCACCACAACAAAAGAACACCAAAAACTGGCATCGTGTAGAAAGGCTCGTTCGTCCTCTCCAACACTCTGTGCTCGACTATACACTTGCCTGTACCTGTTTACATTAGTCGAGTGGAATGAGCAGGTGCAAGGCCGAGTTAAAAATGTGGGGGTGGTGGGAGGGAGAGTTGGCGAGTGAATGGATCACCTGTATATCCACTCGACTCTCCCATTTACTCGCCAAAATACTCCCCCCAATACTAGCCCAACACAGGACCAGTAGCTTGCTTTTCCCTACTTGCTCTAGTTACTTTCCCGGCTACTCGACCAATGTAAACCGGCCTTTGGATTGTTTGCTGCTTATGTTTACGTGCGTAGCTACGCTCGAATGGCACGGCCATGATGGGTTAGAGGAGGTATCTGTTCCCCAGACAAGTGGATGCCGGACCCTGACATGGCAGGTGAGTTTCCACGTTGAAAACCCACTGGCTTATAAAAGGTGTCACTACAGTAGCCCCATGACTTCTTTGGTGTTGACTGACAGATCACAGCTGAGAGCTGACGGCTTTGAAAAGTTACCAGACCAAGTTATGTATACCTACGTCGAACCATATGATCTGCAAAAACATGTGTTTAGCAGCTGTCACTTCTGACAGTCAAAATTTAGGTACATACCTAAATGTTGACTGTCATAAGTCAGCTGTGAGCTGTCAGTCAGCACCAAAGAAGCCATGAGGCTACTGTAGCTATGTGGCAATGTCCTTAAAGGCTAACAGGGAGCTATAATGTATACCATAGCTACTGGCGACTCGGGATCAGCTTTATGCTGCCATTTGTACAATAAAATGTGTACACGAAAGAAAATAACACGAATTTAAGCAAACACGTAGCGCATTGGGATAAGCCAAGAGTCAATTGGCTCAATTATCATGTTCTTTGGTATCATTTTTTCAAATTTACGAATATAATACTTGATACAGTTACATTTGTAACTAAAATATCATTTATATTGCCTAAGCTTCGCTAGTCATGTACAATTAATTATTTTACGAGCGTTATATTACCACCATTATTAATGTTAATGTATACATATAATTTTGTATATTCTGTATCTACTACTCACTGGCGAGCTTATCTGTTGTACCCTGGCAATGCGTATGATAAAAAAAAATGGGGGGCGTAGAAATTCGGACCTCCTCCTAAGATATCCCCCAGAAAGATTATCTTCATACGGCCATAATTCGTACAATAAATAGTATTATTACTCCTAAACACCGTATTCCCAACCACTGTATCTGAAGCGTATGTACACAACATCTCTCTATGGCTTTAATATTTGAAACACTTCACCTACGCTATGACATTATTTGAGGAATGCATATTGCAGGCTGCAGTACATGTTGATCCTGTGTGCTTTCGATTAGATTATTTCAAATCTTCCGATGACAGTCTCATTTAAACCAAATATAATAACTGGAGGGGCTGACTAAAATATTTAATCGTTGCCAAATTTTAACATCGTGAACTAAAATAAGCCATGACTTGGGCAATAAGCCCTAAGCAAGGCAGATTACAGGAATCTATTCGTATTATCTTTCTTGTTTGACCTGAAGTATCCAAGACCAGTGGGCTTATTCAAGACTTGCTTATAGCGTAGTAGTAGTAGTAGTAATATAGTTATATTATACTATAGGTGGCTTTGGCCATTTAACGACAGTCTTCCAAAACTCCGTTCTTCAACAATATACTGCGAAGCGGGTAACGTAGTTTATCGTGAACTTATAACAAACAAAAACTAATTCCATAAACGCCTTTTATTTCAAAATTTTTATTGGCTTTATACTCTTAGTGATTTTTTATAGTTAAATCAATAAAAATGTAAATTCATAAAATTCATAATTTTTTATTTAATTGTCACTAATGAAGCTATAGCGTATCTTCCTGTTGTAAGCATTGTTAGAAATAGTTTACGGATTATTAATTTTTTTCGTGGTATCACTGTGTGTCTTGCAGATCGTTGGAGAACCTGGTTCTCTTTACCGAGAAATTTGAATGACCTCCTCAGTGCCATGCTTCCTGGCTACACCATGAGCTCCGTGCATGGGTTGAGGTTTCTTACCGCAATGTGGGTCTTGCTACTGGCACGTTACCGAGTAGACGTAAGACTGCCAGCCGTAATTAACAGGGACGACATTTTTGATCAGGTAACTATGAAACAAGGAAACCGGATGACATCCTGAGCAGTGGCGGCTCGTAGCTAAAATTAGTGGGGGTGCTGCTCCAGAAATTGTTTAGCCTTTGTTTTAAAACTGTGTAAAAGGGGAAAAAACATGTATAGAAAGAACATTTATTCAGGAACTTGATAAAATCTTAACAAAACACTTTTTTTTAACTTACTTTAACTTATATTGTTACAGTTCAAGCTTGATCTATTCATTTAAAAATGAAATCCATTATTCTTGTTTTAATTTGCGCAGATGGTCAATACTTTTCTCCTTGATCTCTGGATGACAATTGAGGAAATTTTTCTCCATTTAAAGTACTGCAAGCGCATTTAGTCTTTCTGCTAAATAAAACACACGAAAAAAAAAATGAATAAGATAGAATAGCTGGAAGTAGAATAATAATCTAATTCTACTCTCTTCTACACTTTATCACATTCAAGAATATAGTACACGGTTTTTAAGCACAACACACGCTGAGCAAAAAAAAAACCCTTCCACCATCATGCCAGAGCCGGCACTGCGAGAGCAACAGTGCTCTCTCTACCTGGCAGTCCCACCTTCCTCCTCACCCCCTTGCCATGTGCACATGCGCACAACAGTCAAACACCACGTCGCTGGCACTGTGAAACACACAGTTCCATACAAATATTTCTATATATTTTTCATAAACTGGGGGATGGCTACTGAAGTACTGACATTAAACTTAAGAAATATATATTATATTACAAAAATAAATAAAGAATTAAAGAAAAAAGGACTAATTATATTAAATGTTATCCAGTGGCGTGCGGTGACTTTTCTCAAAGAGGACTAGGTTTGAAGAAACCTTTCATTATGGCGTTAAAGAGGAATACTCTCCATATAATGTACAATATGTTAACTTAGCAAATACACTTTTACAGGTCATGCGGTAGGCAATTTATCTCCCTCCAACCGATTCACAATATTTAGACATGGAATAAACAAACAAATACATAAATAAATAAAACCAAAACATGGTAAAAATAAACACATAAATAATAAACCATTAAATAAAAAATTAATAGTTGAATCTTACCTTTATTGGTATATTAGTGCAATCCTTCTGTCACCTTTATGAATGAATTTGTCGATAACAGCGTCGTAGAATGATTTTTGACTCTGCAGTTCATTTAGCAAGCCTTTTTCAACTGACAACAGGGAAAGTGTGGAGAGCCTATTCTCACACTGGGTGTTACGCACAGTCGTCTTAATACGCTTCAAACAAGAGAAGGTGCGCTCAACAGTGGATGTGCTTACTGGTATTGTTGATATCAAACAACACAACTTATATGTTTCTTGGAACGCTTCTTTTGCTAAGTCTGTTTCTTCCAGGAACTTCATAATTTCAGTCACAGTCTTATCTGAAAAGTCTGATAGTCTGTAAACTGACACTAATTCACTCCGAAAATTGCCAAAATTGAAAAGACTACCATAGCTTGACTTAAGTGACAAAAATAAACTTTCAGGAAATCGAGATTTGAAGCTTTGAAATTTTTTTGAATCTAGCAGCTCAATAAATTGCAGCTCATTAAGATCTTGAAACCTCAGCTCCATTTGCCCAACCATGGTGTCAATAATTTCATTATAAAGACGCACATATTTATTTCTTGGATTCAATGAGTCATCTTCTCTACGTCTCTTCTTAGGAGCTTCCACGTTGTCATCATCTTCTAGTTTTCTATACGTCTCTTCAAAGTCGTTTCTAGCATCTTTGAGGTGAGAAATCGTCTCTTTTACTTTATCGATGCAGTATTTCACATCGAAAGTTTTGGTTTGAAGAATTTTGAATAATGTGTCGGTGAGAGAAAAAATGTTGCTGAAAACCTTCAGTAGAAAGGCGAAATCGAAATCTCTCAATGAAGACGCATACCCTTTAGCAGTCACGAAAGCATCAGTATCCCAACTATCTGGATTTTCAGAAATATTCTCAAAAAACTGTATGAGTTCTGTTTTATTTTCATTCACCGTGTTCACAATTCTGGAATTATAATTCCACCTTGTACTGACAACTGTTGGAAACCGCTTCTTTACCTCAGATTGATTAAGAGCGTTAATGCGTTTCGATGAATGTGAAAAGAAATTTGGGATGCCATTCAATGTCTTAAAAAATATCTTGCATTCTGTTATATGATTCACAGACTGTGAAAGAACTAGATTGAGTTTGTGAGCATAACAGTGGATGAAGAGTGCACCTGGGAACCTTTTTTTCACAAGCGTTTGTACACCATTTAAATGTCCAGAAAATGTAGCGGCTCCATCATACGCTTGTGCTACAAGTTTTTGCTCACAATTGAAACGCGAAAGGATTCGAAAAACATGCTCACTTAAAATAATTGCAGTGCGATCACTGCTGACATCTAAAAAACCAATAAATCTTTCATATATTTGGCCATCTTTCACATATCGAAGGACTGTCGAAAGTTGAGAGAGCTTTGCAATGTCCGAAGTTTCATCCAACATTATTGCTATAAAAAATGCATCATTTATTTCCGACTTAATCTTATCCAAAATTACATCACCAGCACATTCAATGATATCGTTTTGAATTTTGTTGGAGGTTCCTTTAAACGCTCCCCTACTCTGGAGATGAAAATCCAATTTACTATCGTATTTAGAAAGTAACTGCATTAGTTCAATGTAGTTTCCCCGGTTAAGGGAATCTTCCCGTTCGTCGTGACCTCTGAATGGCAGCTCTTGCTTAGCCAAAAAACAGCATACATCAATTAATCGTTTCATTAGTTCCCGGTTTGAATCAACCTCTGAATTATGTTTTAAAACGTCTAACCTTTTTTGTTCGCTCAGTTGAAAATCTATTCTGGTTTTCCCGAAAGTTTTTAATTTAGTTATAGCGGATAGGTGTGAGTGAGTCTTTTCATGGCGCATCTTGGCTTTGTGAAAATTGCTGATATCACAAAATCCGTTATTATTCCACACTCCTTGATTTGTTTCGAACAACACACAAGGCCAACAATACAGCCTGTTTCTTGATTTGCATGCAGTTAACCATTTTGAAGAAGTATAATATTCTGTTTTGAAATGACGTGTATAGTCTTTCATTTTTGTTTTAGCAGAAATGTCTGGAGTTGGCCTACCTTTCATTATTACTTGCTGCTTTTCTTCAAAAGTAAGGGCTCCAAACGAAACTGCGAATAATCGGTCGAGAGCACAACATTGAGAAAAGTGATCGGCACTGATACACCCCACTGAACTACCTTCACTAACCCTGCTACTTGTCTCAGGTCCCTTCTCCAAGCTTTGTTGTGAGGGAACAGTTTTCAAATCCGAGTCCCCTTCCATAGTTCACACTTTTAAACACTGTCAAACTAAATTGACAATCGGAAACTTTAACACTTCACAAGATCTCTTTCATCAATGGGAACAATTATATAAGATTAACAACCACAACACTACCACTTATAAGAAGCAAACCAAAATTACATTTACCTGTGAGAGAACGCCAAGTGTTAGCATATATCTTATTATAGAGACGGACCAGGCTGGTTTCACCTAGTCCTTTGCCCGGTAAGAGCCGATAAGACTCGAGCGCTTCCGATGTTAGTTGGGAGAGGGGAAGGGGTCCGCGCAAGCAGCGGGAATATCATTGAGTATTGTGACAGCGCTTCTAATGTTAGTGTGTTGTCATTGTGGAGAGGGAAGGGGGTGTGGGGGCGGCGCACAAATAGCTAGAATATCGTTGAGTATTGTGACGCAAATTGAGACTCAGATAGATTTTATTTTATGCTTTTATTTCCCGTTAAAATTTAACTCAAAATAAATAAACTAAAAATGTTTGGGGACTAGCCTAGTCCTACTAGTCCATTGACGGCACGCCACTGATGTTATCAATAATATCAATTGGAAATAGGGGATGCTGCAGTACCACAGTGCCTATACACGAGCCGCCACTGATCCTGAGAGACATGTTTCCCAGTTATAGCATGAGCTATTTTCATGAATGACGTGAATCTCATTTCTGCGTGCGCTGTAGGTCCTTAGCCTGGCCCGCAGCCAATAAGGCTCTTTATACCAACAATTTCCTCCAACAACTCTCCTCATCCTACCACTTTGGATTAAACCATTACCATGATCAAGCCATTATTAATCCTTGTATTTAAAGCAATGATTAGTTCAAAAATCAATTATGGTTTTATATCGTGCTCAAAATAAAAACAACTTGCAGTTAGGTGTGTACTGGCGTTCCTGTCTACTCCCGAAAGCTCTGGTAATAGAGAGTACGGCTATTTATAAATGTTGGATGCAAAACCCGAAAACGGCCAATGGACGGATTTTTTTGCTCGATCCTAGCATTGGACCTTTTTAAAATAACCAAAGCCCGAAATTCTATTCAATTTTGGGCTTTGGCCGTATACAAACAGCCTAACCAAGGATTATGCAATTACTAAACGACCAAAGATGAAAAACAATCATTAGGTTAGGCTAGGTTTCGTTAAATTAGGCTTTAAAATAACAAACTTGGTTAGGTGGTCTTGATAATTCAAAATAGATTTGTGATCTCAGTCCAGTTCTGTTTTATATCAATGAGATCCTCTCGCTCTCTCGAATTTATGTGGCTATTAAGTTTGTTCGAAAACAGAACTAATATATTATTTCAAAATGATATTTCTAGCTTTAGTCGTTTACTAAGTTTACTAGGTTGGGTTGTTTGTAGAAGGTCAAAGCCCGAAATTGAATATAACTTCCAGGCTTTGGTCATTTTAAAATGTCCACTCCAAAGATTGAGCAAAAAATCTCTCCACTAGCTGTTTTAGGACTTTGCGTCCAACATGTATATTTTAAATAATAAATACCCGTTGTTATTTAGCTTCGTGACGATTGGACGGTGCGACCTATCACCTCCGCAAGGGATCTGGCTGCTGACACCTTCTTCCTCCTCAGTGGCATGTTCACCTGTTACGTCTTCTTCAAGGACAGAGCGGTGGACGAGAAGTTCAGAAAGCTCACCCTCCTCAAGTTCTACCTCTATAGATATGTCAGGTCACTCCAACTTTGGATTGCTAATTATTGTACATAACTTCTGTCAATGCTATGAAAGGAAATGTTTCCCATTAGGCGCACACATTTTTCCCATAAGTTAACGTCCTTAAAATTAGCCCTCATCGCCCTGCTACTACAGGAATCACTTATGTTGTTGATAGTTAAAAGTATCGCTAGACCGTATGAATAAATTACGTTTTTAAGATAACATTTTATCAGTGGCTCTGCATGTACAGTAGTGTTGCCAGGGTAAACAAAGCTTGTTAAAACTGTACCTGTTAGAATATGCCCCCTCCCCTCCCCGTCTCCCCCACTGTGTCTATATTTAACCAAACACAGTTTAAAAAAATAAGTTTCAGGTTTGATGTTCGTAAAAATTAAACATTTCTTGATTCTTTATTTGTTCAATTTTGAGTCTTAAACTTTAGCCTTGATGGTTCTTTTCTAGATTTTGATTTCTTAAAGTTTAATTTTCAACCTTTTTACACATATTTTAACTCACATTAAAAATAGGTTATTTTTATATGACATATTTTACCTATTTAAAATGAAAATTAAAATATGTAAATATTATATTTGCCAAAACAAAAGGCCATGATATAAATGTGCAAGATGACCAGAGTACAACGGCCATGTTGAGTAAATGTATAATTGATAGATACTTAAAGTAAATGACAAATAAACTAATAATAGACATAGTAAGAAATACTTCATTATGAATTTTGCCTGTTCGCTTAGAAATCAAAACTTTCACTTACTAGGATTTGAGAGCTAGAATAGCGGTAGTGGGTATCGTATTTTACCTAATAGTAGCTGGGGACTTTAATTATAGATGGGGTGAAAAGTAAAGTTGTCAATAGTAACCGGGGCTGCTATTTAAAATCAGGATAGTAAGAGTGAGTTTTGATTATTTGTATACTAGTAATAATGGAGGGCATCAATCAAGCAGTCGAATTCGATATCACTAGTAAAAGTCCTAAAATTCTTAATATAAAATTGGGTGTATTGATATTTCACCAAAAGGAAGATTAACTGAACGGGGTTTGATTGATGATTTAACTCTCTAAATAAATTTAGAATAAAACCATTACTAGCTTATACACATGATATTGAATGTCAAAAATCAATAACTAACATACACAGCACAACACTTTTCATTGGAAGGGTCTAATCTGACAAATAGAAAAGTTAATAGACTTACTTTAACATATGCATACGTTAAACCATCTGATCTGCAGCTATTACTTTTTATATAATATATTATCAATACTTATAAAGTAACACCAATAATACAGTATAGTGAAATCTTTTCAATGTTTACCGTTTTACCGTCTTAAATGAGAAAGTTTGTGTGTTTGTGTGTTTGGATGTTTGTTGCTCAATCACGCCAAAACTGCTGAACGGATTCGAACGAAACTTTGTACGTTGGTAGAGTATGTCCTGGAATAACATATAGAACTATTCCCAACCTTTGATTTTAAATAATAATAAATATATGATTATAATGTGAATGAAACGATGTTATTTAAGAATTTGTGATTTGATATTTTGTAATTAGAGTAAATAGTAATTTACTAATTATGAAGGTAATTTTTTTAAATCAAATTTATAATTGATAACTTAAATAATCTATATTTCTTTTGTTACGAAATATTTAAAAGTGAAAATTAAAATACGGCAAAATTATTTACAGCTAGAACTGATAAAAACGTTTAGATATTTGAAAAGAATAAAGTTTGATTTATGACCAAAACAGTTTAGTTAAAAATTATTTTTTGTTATCAATTATGGTGGGGGAAGCGGTGACGGGTAAAAGCTAGTATATCTATATTGAAAAGTGAACTGTAGCTTCGTGAATTGTTTGTGTTCTTTCATGTTTACAACATGTTGGTGATACTTTATCTTCCGTAACCTACCAAACATAAAACATATACATTTAAGCTCCTCAAACCTATCTTGAGAAACTGGGTTTTTATTCCTTCATCCAGCCAAATACGAGTAAGCACAATTCCTTAAAATGCACTATTATTCTCTCCTACTAGAGTGTATCATTTAAGTATATCTAGCTAGTATTGGCATCAAATTGTTAAAAAAAAAAAAAGAAGATAAGTACACTAATTATATAGATTGCTACAAATCATTTGTCGGCTTCTGATTCAACTGAATAGTTTAGTTAGGCATCTATGACGTTCTTGAAGGTAAGAAAAACACCAAAACGACCCTGTAAATAAAAATAAAACAAATTTTAGGGAGGAAATGCAGCCACAGCACTCAACAGGGATTCAAACCCCTCGCATTCTAACTTACTAGGTAATATTTAAACGTGCTGATATTGAGGTTATCTCTTTCGGTCATAAAGTCACTAACGGTTTAGTTGTTTAGTTAGAGGTGTGTCATAGCCGCCGAGCGATGTTTGAATGTTTGTTTTGATTTACAAGACTCGAGTGGAGGCACGGGATGAAAAGTTCTGACTTAGCATAAATGAAGTAACGCACTAGAAGTGTTAGAAAAGAGTGCTGACAATTCATAAAAATAATTGAACTAGTTGACCAGGAAAGGAGCCATTGCGTGGTTTAAAGAATTTTATTTGTTGGCATCGAGGCTGCCCCAATTCCATCTATATCAAAGGCTGTTACACTGCCCGACGCCGTACCATATCAAACTACATCTTCGGGTCATCATTAGCACTTGTTCTTAGAGGGCATCCATCGAGAACAGTGTCCCGAGATCGAGTTCTTTATGGGTCACGTGCAGTGTCAGTCAATTCCATCGATATAACCACATTTTGTATTATCTTCTAGTAACTTCTTTAACACCAAAATTCGTAAACCCACATATTATTTAGAACCCACACAATTACCTTTCCTGCAACCGAGCCCATGGGAGGACAGGTGTAACATTTTGAGAGAGTGAAAAGAACTAAGCCAGCGTTTCCCTGGAGATGGCAAACAAAAGGTCCATATGGTTCAATCCTTTGAAATTAAGCCATGGACTTCCGGGTCTTACTTAGTCGTGGAAACACTCTTTACAATTTGGTCAAATCTAAGTTCCTGTGCGCGTCTCTGTAGGATTAGCTGCGTGTACGCTGTCTGTATAGGCGTGTCCACCACCTTGATGTACCAGCTTGGTTCTGGCGCCATGTGGAGTTCTGTTGCGGGCAAGGCCAGAGAAAGATGCAGGATTGGATGGTGGACCAACTTGGTGTACGTCAACAACTTCGTCTACAGCACTCCTAGTCAACAGGTATGTTGACCAATAGGACAACTAACTCTGAATCAATAGGCCAGTGTTCAATACCAACCTGACGTATGTTAACAGCATTCCTAGTCAACAGGTACTGTACGTTGACCAATTTTTAAAGAGTGACCCCATATACAATATTTTTGGGCAGTGACAGTAAGCCTGACTACTACTAATATTCATGAATACCAAAATGCCTGTAAGAGGGGTATGCTCAAATAGCGCAAAAATTAATATTTATAATACAGTTGGAGTAGATAATACATATTTACGTACGAATTAACATTGATTGTGTCTAAACACTAGTAACCTAAAAATATTACATATATATAATAATATATATATATATATAAGAATATAATAATTATTAAAAATTAATTTCCCCTCCCCCAAAAAAGGTTTAGTTTTTTGTTGGATTGTTGAAATTAAATACTCAGCAAAGTGTATAGGCTTACACAAAATAGCAGAGAGAGCTTATTTTCGGTAATTGATAAGAAGATATTGTTAGGTTTTTCTTTTAACTTAAATTTTAAACAAATAATGTGTTTTAACGTAAACTGAGTATTCTATGTCAGAAGTCTGTAAAAAATCCTATCCACTGATACCTTATTCATCGCTGGAGGCTTTGTATTAATTGAGAAAAAGGGATGTTGACAACAGAAATAATATAATATAGGATTTTAATAGTGAAAATTGATCTATTGTTGCGTCAACGTTTATGTTTTCTACACAACTTCTTTGTTGTTTGATTTTATATTGTGTCAGTTTATAAGATAATAAAATACATATAACTTGGAATTAATTAGTTAATCATAGCTCATAGGAGCCATTAAGTGAATTTATAATAATATTACAACTAAAGATACATTGACATATTATAACATTCATAAAGTTTAAAAAAGCACAAAATTCACACTCATGACAATACATTATTCATGACGATAAAACTTGCATATACAGTACTGTAGATGTTGAAATTATATTAAATACAAATTTTGATTGATACTAAATTGTTGTGTTAGTGAATTAATTATTATTTAAAATTATAAACAAAAGGTTTACATATTTTAAAACATAACAGAATATTGACTACCAAATCCACTGGGATTAACATTACTGGAATTTATACAACAAGTTGTCAATGATAGTTTTATCTTATAGATCATTGATAGAGATTATTTCTACTCAAAACGTGCACATAAATGACACAATCTAATTAACCAGTTAATAAAATATTGTTAGGGCAGTATTGAAGGCGAATCCATTGTTTTGGTTGTATATGAATGATTTATTAAAACATTTTGAATATAAATCTAATTAATTCATGGATATTACATAGAAAACACGTCCCACATCAGTCCTTAGGGGCTCTATTGGGATTATTTTTTTAGCATCTCGTCTTACTACCCGTTCGGATTATACGCTTACCTACTAATTACGTTAGTGGTTTTAGGGATGAGGAAGAATATATTTAGAGGAATTCCATTCACATTCGCTTGGAGGGGAAATGGTAGACCATTATGTAAAAACCACCCGCCTCGGTGACGTAGTTGGCTAACGCGCTTGTCGTGTTGAGCTCGACTGCTGAGGACGGGGAGATCGAGGTTCGAATCTCGGTCGGGTGAACTGGGGGTGCATTTTCCTAAGTGGTTTTCCACTCTCCCTCCACGCAAATGCGGGTTCACTTCCTCTGATTAAACCTTCCCAATTCCTAATCCATTAGCGTAATTTGTACTTAAAGCGTATAACCCGAACGGGTAGTAAGACGCGGTGCTAAATATTATTATGTAAAAACCACTCTCAGTACACAGTACAGACTCTAACCTTAATCTCCCCGTCAGGCAGTCTAGTCTACTGCGAGAGTGACGCCGTAGACCATGTGACAACCGAAGCATATATATATATATAGTGGGAATTAACTAAAAACAATTGACTTAAAATAATTCAGTTGTATAGCTTGCCCCATGGGTGACCTAAGGGTGCGTATGAAGAGGATAAATACTCTACCCTAACAAACATTTGTATTTAAAACTGTTAACAGAAATAATACAGAAAAACAGTATTTATAAATATAATGCAACATGATAGTAGATATGAGTTTCTCCCCTGCTTAATCTTGAGGGAGTAAAAGCAATGAAAAAAATTCGTTAATACTTGAAATTTGTCTTACAAGCTCCCGAGTTAAGGATGAGCAAAGGCTGAAAATACTCTTGTTTGCAAGTTATGGTCGTTCTGACGCAGTGTTTGCCGCAATCATGGTGGTTGGCTGCTGACATGCAACTGTTTCTGTTGTCGCCGCTGATCCTGTACCCCTTGTGGAAGTGGCCCAGATACGGTAGGATTCAGCTGTCGGCCCTCCTGCTCGTATCGGTGGTCGTCCCATTCTGGTACACATACACTGCTGCCATCTATGAAGCAGAAAAAGCGAGGTATTCTTTAGGAGTCAATAATGGTTCAAAAATAACCCTGACCAGTATGGATCTTGTAAAATTGCAGAACAACATGTTATAACATGTATGGATTCTAATTATCAACTTATTGATATTAATAAATGTAAAATAAACATTCACTATGTTTATTTTATAAATTTCAAAACTCACAAAATCTCTCATATATGACGATTGCTCAATATGGCTTGGTATATGAAGATATGAAAGAAGATTAAGTATATTTTTGAATTGATATGGTGAGTTGGGCCATCAGCTACTGGGACCACACTTTATATATATATATCAATTTGATCTGGTATATATAATCAATCTGATCAAATGACCAGAGATATGGTTATTCAGGTTATATATAACCACATCTCTGATCTATTGATCATAGTTCCTGGCTACAGATAGAAAGGTCCCGGGTTCGATCCCCAGCGCTTCCAGATTTTCTGTGAAACAGCGCACGGTATAACTTGATTAAAAAATTTAGGAATGGAGTTAGTAAATATAGTATAGTTAGTTATATTTACTATGTTTATATAACTTAACATATATAACAGTTACATTCTTATAATACAATTAGTAAAATACTTAAAATTTTAATCCAAGAAAAATGATTCATTAATACAAAAAAAAAATTGTGCCAGATTTTGTCAAATGTATCGGCTTTTTTAGATAAATTATCCACTTTTTTCCCCTTTTTTAGATTTTAAACTCCTTTTTTTATACATTGGATATTATTATTATTATTAAAATAACTCATTCCTAACCTCATTTAAAATCATATAAACACTAAATTCTCCAAGGCTGGTATACAAACAATAGCATTTCAAAGACCCTCACAAGAATCTAAAGATGATTTAATGTTCTAGTACAGGGTCAAATTGGGGGTGCTCAAGGGGCATAAACGGCAAGAAGCAAAGAACGAACTAATAATAATAATAATAATAATAATAATAATATTAAAATACAACAAATGTATAAAATTAGAAGTACCCGAGGCTACCCCCGGTAAATATTGAATTTAATTTCTCCCGACCTAGTATTTGATACATTTAAAAAAATCTTATCAAAAATTTAAAATTCCAGCTTTGCGGTGCACATATTTGTGCACAGAGGCTACTAATTTTAAATTATCAGCCCTCTTCACGTGGTAGATATCGTACAATGTTCATCACAGACAGACAGACTCTTCATTTTATTAATAGGCCTATAGATAATATGAAAGTGTTACGAAGATAATTGAAAAACAAAATGAGTTTCACCTTTTCCTTTTGGAAAAGGGTTATATGCTGGGGGAACTAGTTGGGGAAGATAAAGTTTGTGATTTTTAGTTTCAAATGCTTTAAAACCATTTATTTTTATGAGTAAATTTATTTTTATTTTATAAATTTTTTAAACCAAAATTCATTTTTCTTAAGACGAGATTTCAAAGTGGTTTCCACTTGAATGCTACTGAAACAATCTAATAATAATACTAATAATAGGCGTATAGTCCAAACGGGTAGTAAGAAGCGGTGCTAAAAAAACCAACTAATAATATATCTACCCGCAGCTTTCGCAGCTTGGTCTAAGCTCTGACACATCACTCTCGTGCTATACTGGATTGTCAATGACGGGAGACCAGTGGTTCGAATCCCAGTCGGATGTAAATAGAGTGTTTTTAATCAATAGTTTTCCACTCTTCCTCCACTAGAATGTCGGCACTGTACACTTCTTAAAAAATTATACCCTCCTTATTCCTATTCCACTAGCCTAATTAATGTATGCGTATAGCCCCAATGGGAACTAAGACGCGGAAGAAAATTTATAATATTTAAACTACTATTGAAAAATAAGGTTCATTTTAGTGAGCGTACATCTTTTAAATGTGAAATAGATTTGTTGGGCAAAGAAAAAACGCTAGCGTTGCATCTGTGAAATCAACCAACACTAAAATTCCCTCATATTACTGAAACACTTCTTTTCCTAGGTTGGAGCCTACGGACGAAATTTTCTTCAGTGATGAAATGGCTTTCTACTTGCGGACCACTCCATACTTGATGGGCATTTGTCTGGGCTACGTATTACACTGCACAAAGTGTCCCAGTAATCTCACCATCATGTTACCCCAGGTCAGGAGCGTGTTTTTACTGATACAGAACATGAGCACAAAATTATCATTTGACATTAATTTATGCCCAAAAGTGTAAGTATGTATTGCATTGTACATATACATAACAAACATTAAAATAAAAACCCGCCTTTGTGGCGTAGTTGGCTAATGCACTTGTCGTGTTGAAGCTCGACTGCTGAGGACGGGGAGATCGAGGTTCGAATCTCGGTCGGGTGAACTGGTGGTGGTTTTTCCTGAATGGTTTTCCACTCTCCCTCCATGCAAATGCGGGTTCACTTCCTCTAATTCAACCTTCCCAAGTCCTAATCCATTAGAGTAATTAGTACTTAAAGCGTATAACCCGATCGGGTAGTAAGACACTGTGCTAAATATTAATAATATATATTAAAATAAACTATTGAATATAGATAATATAAGTACAAAATCTTGAGTAAATTACTTAACCCTCCTGGTATGGGTGTGTAATATGGCTGAAATGTAACATACTTGTATTATTAAATGTCCCACATTTATAGATCTTACGTACGCCTTATGAAATATTTAAGACTTCGGTTTCAAACCAGGCTAAGGAATTGCTGGAGAGGGGGACAATGCTTGTTTTATGGTTCTAATATAAAATTCGACATGTGCACGTAAGAGGGAATTATGGGTATTTACAATGTAAACCCAATAGTGAAACTGCTTATTTCACAAACTGGGTAAATTTCTGTCAATTTTCATGAGCTGACATATTCTATTGACCATTTAATGAACTGGGAAAAAATTGCATTAATTCTTACCCACTTCATGAAATGGAACGTTTTGTACTATCTAATATAAGGTTAACTGGAATTCGTTTTGAGATATTATATTAAACTGACCCAGCCTAGATTAACCTAACCTTCCATTTTAAAATGGCTAAAAGTTAAATTAACTTAAAGACCAAACCTGTTCTTCGATTGTCCGTTTCCCGAACCATGTAATAGACTCGCCCGGTTCATGAATTAGGTAACTACTGGAGCTGATCAGTTCATGAAATAGTCAGTCCATGAACTGGGCGGCACAAGTGATAACCAATTCATGAACCGGGCGAGTTTTTGCCCGGTCCGTAAAATATACAAGACAAGAAGTCAGTTCACGTAGTGAGCAGAAATTAGCCCAATTTATGAAATAGCCCATTTAAATTGTGGGGTGTAACATACAATTAAAATACTTGTTATATAGACCAAATTCTATGTATTTTTTAGAATAGTATCTTAAGATTATGCTCAATGTCACATCTAAGAAACAACAAATTACTAAACATTCAAAGCTATTCTCAGCTGGGTGACCTGGTGGTAAGGTTCTGTGTTGAGGGTCCGCGGTTCAATCCTCGGTCCCGGCACAGATTTATCTGATTACCAAACCCTTCCTTCACCTCTGACAAGAAGTGTATTAATCACAAATTGTGAATGTGTGGAATGCCAGGCCTCCACCGTGGTTCGGATTCCACGTTAAACTGTAGGTCCTTCATTTAATCTCACAATCACCATTACACATTAGCGTAAGTGCGTATAATCCGAACGGGTAATAAGACGCTGTGCTAATAATAATATTCTCAACTGATAATAACATATTGAAATAAAATATACTTAAAATTAAAATTTGCATTTTAAAATCTGTCTCAGTTATCCGTAGCTATGCTGTGTTATTAATGCAGCTAGTTTCTAAATAATTGAACATTTATTTATACATAATTTATTTTGACAACTCTTCTTTTTAAAAATGTATATCAGACTATTCAAAATTATGTAGCCTAACTAAGCGTGCCTATATTAATATTCCTGGAACTGATATGTATTTTACTTTGAGATTATTTTCAAATCTATCAACCCCGATGGAAATTTTCAACTAATGAAAGTAAAATTTGCCTATGTACCAATTTTTAAAGGATCAAAATTTATACAACTAAAATAATCACAGTATTTTTTGAGTGAAAGCTGCCCAGGTTGGTTATATTAAAATTTATTTTAAAATAATAAAATACATGAACATTAAAAATAATCTTCTTGTAATCCTTATTTTTCAAGAGTTTGTTTTTGTTTACATTTATCTATCCTAAATATAGGTTTAAGAAATGTTTGCTAAAATATATCAATAGTTCATTCAAAATTACCTACATGAATTTTTAAATTTTATTTTGTGTTATTTGAAAAAAAAAATATCTGGAAGTGATTATGTAAAATAATTATGTACGTACATAATATAAAAGAGATTCTTTCAAAACATATTTATAAGAATAATTTGTTCATTTAATTGATAACAGTTTACATATTATGATCCATAAAGCCAAAAATTATCTGTAGTGTGAAAAAGAATAAAGCGTGTCGAGTCTTTAAATTTCTTTAAAATTGCAACCCCTCTCACTCTTCTTTTCTTGTTCTTATGTACAAGTACATAAATACACTTTATTTACTTATGTTGTTATAAAAACAACTTTCACAAGATGTATTTAAATGGGCTGATAAAGTAATTAATCAGGGTAAACTGAGCATTTTCTTCGCTAGTTTAATTAATTACTCCCACCGATGATTACGTGTTTTAAGCTGTCACTATGCAACAAACTGAATTGTCGGAGGTAAGGGTGGTCGAATCCCGACCTGATGCGCTGAAGGTCCCGTGTTCAATTCCAGTTGTAGTTTGGCCCTTAATTGATATTTTGTTCTCAATATATTATTTTTCACCGTTGTTTTCTCTTCCCCTTTACACACTTAATTAGGCGCGTGAGGGATTAAATGGTCAATAAAATTCGTTTCTATCTAAAGTTGTTATTTTATGTAACATTTATTTGTATGTTGATCATGAAGTAAATAACTTGACGGTGTTCATTCAAGAGCCCATCCTATCCCGAGGAAAACTCGCAACTTAAGGTAGGTAATACTATTTTTTTTAGCACCGCGTCTTACTACCTGTTCGGCATATACTCTGTACTAATCCTGTTAATAATGTGTGGGATTAGGAAGGTTATATTTAGAGGAAGTGTACCCGTATTTGCGTAAAGGGAGAGTGAAAACTGTTTTAGAAAAACTAACCTCAGGATACCCAACTGAGATTTGAACCTTGAGCTCCCCGTCAATGGCAGTCTAGTCTAATACGAGACCACGCGTCAGACCGCGCGGCCACCAAAGTGGGTTTTGCACAGATTCAACCAGGCGTCACACTGGGGTGCGCTTTTATCTATTCTACTTTAAAAAACGCTCAAATTGAGACCAGTGAAACTTTTTTTCCATAATTAAGAAAAATTGAAAAATAATAATTTTAAAGTGAAAAAGTTATTATATTGATCCATATTTCGCTGTTGCCAAATGACGGTCATGAGATAGCTGTCGATGGTTGTAGCTAAATGAGCAGCTTTATACACCATTGCCATCGCTTTGTTTATTATTTACCTTGACATATAAACAAACCGGCCAGCGAGACACGTCATATGCACAGTGATAATTAAAGAGCATTAGGGTCACATTAAAACTTTACCTCATACTTACAAGGTCACTTAGAGCTCTTACTGCTAATAAGTACTGCAGTACTATAGGTCATGTGGTCCCAGATATTAAGCTCGCAATGGAGTGGACTACCATTGATGGGTAGGCTACCTATATTTTGCTACATGCAAAAGTACTTATTCCATTTAAAATATTATTATTATTATTAATAGTGCCGCGTCTTACTACCCGTTCGGGTTATACGCACTTACGCTAATGTGTAATGGTAGGGTGATTGTGAGATGAAATGGAGGACCTACAGTTTAACGTGGAATCCGAACCATGGTGGTGGCCTGGCATTCCCCACATTCACAAGTTGTGATTAATACGCGTCTTGTCAGAGGTGAAGGAAGGGTTTGGTAATCAGATAAATCTTTACCGGGACCGAGGATTGAACCCCGGCCGCCAGCATAGAAGTCTGACACCTTACCCCTAGACCGCCAGATCACCCATTTAAAATAACGCTGGACTAAACATACAAAATACATATGTGAGTCCAGTGTCCAGTAGACACATATATTTTTGTTTTAACTTATATTATTTGGAATAAGAAATTCATTCACTTTTAAATAGCGTGACTTTTAAAATTATTTTATCTCGTTTGTACAAATACTCTAACTGGGCTATCAATCATTACGAACAAGTTATTATGATAGATACTAAAGTTTCGAGTATCAGCCATGATAGTAGGTCATTCACTCATAGAGTTTATCTATAGCTACCACCGTATTAATTAACATACACAAATCTCCCTTCTGAACTAAGGGAGAACTTAGCATTTAACTTTTCACATTGAGGTATTGACATTCTTTCGTTTAAGTTTATAACTGACCTCGTGGTATAGTGGTCAGAGCACCTGGCTGCTGATCTAGAGGTCCTGGGTTTTATTCTCGGCTGGGACTGGGGGATTTTTTTTTTATCGAAAGGGGAATAATTCCCATGGTTACTAAGATTTGGTTAATTAGATTTAAGTTAGCTGAAGATCATTGGCTTTACCCCATAATATTCGCCTTTATCATCCTCTCACATCATTGGGACGTGAAAAGAGCCTCCGCGGAAAGAATGTATGATTAGAACATTCGGGCGTCCCCTGGGAAATGGTACATTAGTACTGGTTAATCTTCCCACAAACTGAGCTACAGACTGATGTAGCTCAAACGAAACGTTATTATTGTGTGAGTGAATTGAGTATTGGTTCATGTTGCAGCCTCTTGTCCTACTGGGTTGGATAATCTCCACCTGTAGCAGTCTGATCATCGTCTACCTCAACCAGATGTTCCCCAGGAGAGAGTACCCTCTGGGAGCCTCTTTCTATGCCAGCTTCAGGACGTCCGGGTGGGCGGTCTCAATCGCCTGGATCATATTCGCCTGTGAGAGAGGTTACGGAGGTGCGTCATTGTGAAAAGGCGATGAAGAAGGTGTCCACTAGGCTTGTTCTGTTACAATATTGACGTATAATACATTCACGACCTTAGTTTACTTAGATGACAGCTCAAAAAGCTACTAGACATAATCCCTAATATATTCCTACGCCAACAGCTGACATCTGTCACTTTGGATAACTGTAATTAAAACGTATGGTAGTGTATGAATTTGATAGTTAACCACAGTAATTTAGGCCAATATTATTTATATATTTATTTGAGGTTGGATACAAAGCTTATTTATTGTTTTATTCCACTTCAAAAAAATTATTATTCTCACCACTTTCACAAAAGTCTAACTAATATAGCTTCAAAATGGCTATCGACGAATTTAAACCATGTGATTGAACGTGATAGAAACAAGTTATTTACAATGATGCACTCACGCAGTGAATAAAATATTGTATTCAGTTAAATATTCCCAAATATGATAAAATAATGTATTATATATATATATAATACATTAATAATAATAATGTATTATATATATATATATAATACATTATTTACTTGAAAAAGAGAAAATACTTGTAATTATATATATAATTACAAGTATTTTCTCTTTTTCAAGTAAATACGATGCCTGTATTAAAAGGTATTAATATATGCACTATATTACACATCATTGATAACATTCCAAAAACGAAAACCCTCCTGAGGGGCCCATGGTACATTATAATGTACTTCAAATCCATAGGCCTATTTTTATATCACTAGATGGCTGGAGAATTCAGTTTTTTTATCGACTTTGTGTATTTTTCTGCACTCTAACGAGAACATTTCTAAATATTTTTTTTTTATTAGATAAGGAATCAAAATCATTAACAAAATGTATTTCAGAAAAAAAACGTTTGGGACTCAGGAGGTTAAGTACTTTTAACTATATTTAAAATATTGTTTCGGATTGGGTAAAAAAAAGTTATGAAACAGTGTAAGAAAACTTAAGTTTACGTTAATGTAAAATATAAAACTCAATTCAAAAAACTTAACGTTTATAACAAAACAGTGATCTTTTACAAGTGTTGGCAACCCAAAACCTAAACATATGATTTTTGAACTGTCATCCATCATGAACAGACTAGCTATGAGCCGTGAGCTCAGTAGTATCGAGATGTTACTACTCAAACTGTCCTATAATCTGCATTAATATTACCAGGTAATATTAATGCTGTTGAGCAAGTTAATATATCCTGCCGTCATACAAATCGGTAAAAAGCTAATTTCAGTTGCTCACCTCAAACATGGTCAAAATTATCCTTAAAATGCTGTGCCCATATTGATATCTAACAACCTTTGACAACTTGAACCTGTGAACACATGGACAAAGGCATTAGTCTCGTCTTGTTCGGTATTTCAGTGATAGGGATATCAGGGCTAGAATTTCAGCTGGGTGTACTGGGTTTTTGTTAAATGGTTTCCCACTCTCCCTTCACACAAATGTGCATACATTTTCTACAAAGCATACCTTATCAATTCCTACCTCATCATTGTGTACATAGCCTAGACCAGTAGCATTGTACGTAACAAAAAAATAATTATTTGAATAGTATTTAAAATGGATATTTAATCTTCACTCAATGCTAAAAATAATTATTTGAATAGTATTGAAAATGGATATTTAATCTTCACTCAATGCTAAAAATAATTATTTGAATAGTATTGAAAATAGATATTTAATCTTCACTCAATGCTAAAAATAATTATATGAATACTATTGAAAATGGATATTTAATCTTCACTCAATGCTAAAAATAAATGCGGAGTTTGGTGGTTTTTGAGTTCATTACTAGTATTTCTTTATGAGCGCTCCATTTTTGAAAAAAGCCTTAAAACTCAAAAGACCAAGCAATATTGAGAACATACTGTACATCACTCAGTACATGGGGCCGTACTTGATTTCCGACTAATATCCTTAATTAATTAATTAATTAATATTTAGCACCACGTCTTACTACCCGTTCGGGTTATACGCTTTTAAGTACTAATTACTCTAATGGATTAGGAATTGGGAAGGTTGAATTAGAGGAAGTGAACCCGCATTTGCGTGGAGGGAATATCCTTAATTGAAACGGTGCTATTATGGTTTGTTGACGAACACACAATATTAACTCTTATCAAAGGTTTAAAAAACTAATTATTCTAGGAGGGCTCCACTAGATAGTGGATGTAATAAATTATATTAATATCAGTTTCATATCATATGTGCAAAGGGTGTATGGGCTATATAATACTATGTTAAACCAACTAAAAACGTGAGTATTGAATATTAATAATATAATATTGCGCGTCATTTGTAGTCCAGTTTGTGGAAATATTAGTCAATACTAATGTACCGTTTCTCAGGGTATGCCTGAACCTACTATTCGTACATCCTTTCCGTGGAGGCTCCTCCAACGTCCCGATGAGAAGCGATGAGGTGTGGAACCAATGGAAACATTTAAACCTAAATTAAGCCCAATCAACCAAACCTTGGTGACCGTTGGGATGATTCCCCCTTAGAAAAAATACCTAAGGTACCACCCGGGAATCTAGCCCGGGACCCCTATATTTGTATCCGAGGTGCACCGACCACTACACCATGGGGCTGATTATTAAATATTAAAAATAATAGGGTTCAATAGAATTTGGCCTTCTTTAAAATGTAACACACCCTAGAGTAATTTACCACCAAAGGTTTTTGTGTTTGAAGGTCAAATAATATATATTGAGAATAATAAGGTATTAAAAGTTTTATGTATTCATAATCTGTATAGTGTGGAGTCCATCAATTAAAAAGGGTACTCAACCATTTACAGTGTGTCTAGACCACCCTAATTACACATTTCTAAACCCATGATACTTTTTTTTAAAGTTATTTAACGTGCACTTTCTGAACCTACTGATTATATCAGCACACAATTTCTAAACTAACTTAAATCTATAACAGACACAACTATCGGCCGTTAATACATCCATTTGAAAGAGACACCTACATTTCACCAAGAATGAATTTTCGACCCTGCTGGGAATCGAGTCTGGGATCCTTATCTCAGTAGGTATACATGCTACCGACTGAGATAAGTTGCCTGACAACACAAGATATTATGAACCAGTTTAAAACTATTCCATGCCCTGTTTATATATACATTTTCAGGATACGCCAAGATCATTATGTCCTGGCGGGGTTTCCAACCCCTTGGCAAATTGAGCTACTGCATGTTTCTAGTTGAGGACCTGTTGTTCCTGTATCAGCGAGGTTCCGTGAGAGCACCGCAATACTTTACCCACTTCACAGAGGTAAACCAAATGTAGGAGTCAGGTAGAGAGAAACGTTTAGAAAATAACAACAAATATTTTTCTGACATCATTGATAACATTTTACTTTCTTACTAGTAATATTTAAAAAATTCTATTCATTCAAAATTAGCTCAAACGATTTTGATTGAATTTTATATCTAAATGCAGTTTATTACTATAAACAAGATGGCAATTCTTATTTTCTCATGAAAATTACTTTTGAGGATACTTTACATAAGGTAATTTTACAATTTTGATCATTTCTCCGCAACTATTTGAGATACGAAATAAATTATCATTGTAAAGTTGTAGTTCTGTTAAAGATAAAAAAATCTTTTATTTGAAATATTTTTTTAAAACCAATAGCTTTTTTTTTTAGATATAAACTTATATATATACTTTTTAATTCAGGTCTTTGAAAATGAATTTTATTTATATGCTCTTTGGTACTCAATTTTTCTGTAATAGTTTTCCAAGCTCCTAACTCCATAGAGTAAGTAGCAGTGCATATTATTTCATTTATTATCTTTGGTGTAGTGTTTCTAAAACTATTTATAGACTTACTATTTCGTTTCACAAATCTTACGAGTTTCCTATACCTTCTTCCAAATATTAATACAAAATATCTCAAAGTAGCAAAAGGAGGTTTTCCTTAATGAGGGACATTATATATGTTCACCCAATGTCCTTTTTCTGTGTTTGTCCTTTGTGTTTTTCGTTCCTTTTACTTGTTCCTATCTAAGTGTCCTATTTTTACTTTCTCGCTATCTTACAGGTAGAGAAAGTATTGTGATCGTCAAAAAAATCGAGCTCGAGATTTTGATGAAGCTTGACGTTTAATGACTCCCCGAATCCTAAAAAGTGTTTTTTGAATTTCCGTCTGTATGTCTATCTGTACCTCCGACTAGAGCCTAAACTATTTTACCGATCGGGCTAAAACCTGGTATCTAAGGTTTTCACAGGGTTACCCAAAGGGGTTTTTGGAATTGTATATCCAACCCTAAAATTAAGGGTAGTTTACTGAAGGGCAAAATGATAAAAAAAATATCTATTTCCTCAAAATTGGCTCTAACGATTTTGATTAAATTTCATTTCAAAACATTTATATATATCTCAAACAAAATGTCTACTTTCAATATTTCAACAAAATGACTTTAATGGTTCCAGTCTGATGCGAAGATTCTCATTTTTTTTTATCATATCTACGAAACCATTTGAGATATAAAATTATTTATCATCGCAAATATTTAGGGCTATTTATAATACAAATGTTTTATTTGAATCATATTTTTATAGAACCAATAACTTTCAAGCCATATATATATGGCTTGAAAGTTATTATACATATATATATATACATATATATACACATATATATACACACATATATATATGGCTTGAAAGTTATTATACATATATATATATATACATATATATATATATACATATATATACACATATATATACACACATATATATATATATAAACTTTTCGAACACTAAAGGTAAAGAATTGCGACCGTAAAATATAACCCGAAATGTTGACGGATATCGACGTATCATGACCCCCCGAACCCTAAATAGTGGTGTTTGCAATGACGCCTGTCTGTGTGTCTGCTTAACCCTAAGATTAAGAGTAGTTTAATAAAAAATGAAAATTATATTTTCTCAAAATTGGCTCTAATGATTTTGATTAAAATCCGTATCTAGAAGTTGATTAAGATTATAAATTAAATGGCTATTTTTATTTTTCTATGAAAATGAATTTAGGGTACTTTAAAGAAGAGTACTTTTCCGTACCTCCACAAATATTTGAGATGATAATTAACTTAACGTTGTAAAATTTTAGTATTATTATAAATTAAAAACTTTTAATTGAAATATATTTTAATAAATCCAGTAGTTTCTGAGATATTGGCAATATATTAATACAATTTTGTGATCTTTAGTTGTAAAGAGATACTACTCAAGTTTTAACGCAATAATTCTCCAATGCCATAGAGTAATAAATATAAGTCTCCTCTTTAATTTTAGAATCAAGTCAATAAATATATATTTTATTGGTCAAAATGTATAAATGAGGAATTTAATATTAATGCGATGACCTGAATATGTGCAACACCTAATAAAATGTTAAAATTTTAACCGGAAGTCGAAATTTTAATACGAAGTGTTGACCCTTGTGGACCCAAAATCGATCATTTTTATTGGTCCAAACATACAAATAAGAACATTCTTTAAACATAAAATGATAAAATCTAAAACCGGGACTCAAAAATGTTTTACGTAATTATAGTGACATTTTTGCTTGAGTTTGCCAGTGTATTTATTATTTCGTTTCACATATATTACCAGTTTTGAGTAAATATCTCTATTTTTTAAATATAAAGCAATAAAGTCCGTGCGGAGTTCCGTACCATTTATTATTCACCAATTTCGTTTTTCTCCCTTTTGTGTTTTTTGGTTTCCTCTTTTAGGAAGTAGTGTTCCGCGTTTCACACTCCTTTCTGATGACTTCTGATAGATTGAAACCTTGGTCGGTGGATTGGGTGGTGACGATTGATTTTCTTTAAGAGGCAGCCATTATCTTTTTGTCCAGTGGCAGCAATGTAAAACGGGAACTGTGCTCCTCGTATTTTCATTATAAAAGCCATATTGTGTTTGTTCCTTTTTTTTATGGTTTCGATCCACCTTTCCTGTACTTTTTTCCAAATACATATATTATAATAGTAAGTAAATCTAAAAACCCCATGGCATGAGCCCACAAGCGAACTATCCCGATCTAGTGCCCCCTCCTCCCCCCTGTTAGCGAATAATCAATTATATGTCAACACAAAATCTATGCTAATACAAGTAATGTTTGACAGAGACAAAGTTATCGAAAGTGTTGAGTCAGAGATATAATATGATTTTCTAGATCGAGAGAACTTTGGGTGATGCTCTCATTCTTCTGTGTATATCCACAGTGTTCTATCTTTCTTTCGAACTGCCATTCATCAACCTCTGCAGGTGTTTCCTGAAACCAGGTCAGTGAAATAGGTTTGGATGAGCTTCGAGCCTTGAGCTGTGTCGTAAAAACTAGGAAATCAAGTGTAATAATTACTCTAGTGGTTTTAGGGATGATAAAGGTTATATATCGGAAATATGCCTGCATTTGCATGAAGGTAGAGTGGAAAGCCATTTAGGAGAAACCCACCCTCAGGTTATGCCTTAAAACAATGTGGGGAGAATGACCCTTAATATGGGACGATTCCTGGATAGCTCAGCAGGAGAGCATTGGCACGTAAAGTCAAGGGCCCTGGGTTCGATTCCAGTTTCCAGGAGTCAGTTTTCAAATTTACGAGTATGATTCTATATACGGCTACATGTTTAATTAAAATGTCATATCCTCTAAGCTTCGTTAACCATGTACAATTAATTGTACGAGCGTTTTCTTACCTCCATAATAATTTATTCATTTATTGTTAACTAATATGTGAACGTGGTGTCGCAGAGGGCAGGCGGAGTTCAGCTGGTAACCTGACGGGCGGATCGCAGCTTAGTCTGGCTCGACACATCCAGTTCCTCAGCAACACCAACTTCTCCCTCAAGAAACCGGACAAGACACACGCCACAATCAAACCGTCCGAAGCGAATTGATATTCATCCCCAACTCCCCCATGAGCGTCAGGGAGCAAGATAATGAACTCTTTACCAACATCACGATTACAAGACGTCAAGTCTTTGTTACCTCGTCAGATAAGGTTTATAATGAAAGGGTTATGCCGCGCCGACCATTTTGGTTCATAGCATTTTTTTGTTGTTACTCGAGCATGTTTTCTGCATAACAGTAATGGTGCGAATTAATGGTAGCTCTTCGCCATGATTGAGTCATGAGTGAGAAAGATTGTAAGATTAGGACACGTTCGATTCCAGTCCATATTTAAAATATTTTGATATTCTGTATATGAGTTTGGGCTAGTACAAATTTAAAGATACTTTTGTATTAGATTAATTTGTGTGATTTTATGTTTGCTTTACCGGGCTAAGCTAATTTGTAGTAGTGTTTCAAAATAGTCATGTTTATAAGGAGCATATCCTTTAACAAACACCTGACCCTTTAAAAGACAACTGACCCTTTTACAGACAACTGACCCTTTAACAAACACCCAACCCTCTAATAAACACCTGGCCCTTTAACAGACACTTGACCTTTTTACAGACAACTGACCCTTTAACAGACACCCAACCCTCTAATAAAAACCTGACCCTTTAACAGACACTTGACCTTTTTACAGACAACTGACCCTTTAACAACCACCTGATTCTTTAACAGACGCCAGACCCTTTAACAGACATCTGAACCTTTAAAATAAACCTGACCATTCTCTCGCCGAATACCACCTCGAAAAACCTCTAAGGGGGAAGTTGACTTTCAGAGAGGCCATTGCTGCAAGGGAAATCTGGTACCTAGCCTTATGCCTCGGACACGCCAACCATGTTTACGTCCTTCATTCATTACAAGTCGACTTCGATCAGCTATCATGGTGACTGTTATCAAAACAAGTAGCTATCATGAATCTCTACGCAACGTAAATCATAGTTTTCACCAATGTTTAATTACATACCTATGCGTATAAGATATAATAGCAGTCTTATATTAACAAAATTGAACCACTAATTCCCTTTCTTTAAAACAAAATATTTTTTGTTTTAAATAAAAATTTAGGGAAATGGTTTCAAATAAAATATTGTATTCTATAAATATATTCAAAATTCAAATAATATGCCGGATTGTTTCAAAACATGCATTATATTTTTAATTTATGCATGTACAAATCATTTTCTGAAATATAATTTTGGTTGGTGCATTAGCTAATTCAGAAACAAAAATTACAACAGTGAGCTTGCTTGGTATATTTCATATTAACTACTACGATAGTTATTTGATGAGAGCTGAGAGCACCTATCACAGTTTTACTCCAAGTCTATCCATTGAATTGAGCAAGAAAATATCACTCGTGTGAATGTAGTCTTAGGGAATGTGGGCACTAAAGTACGCCTTAAGTTGCTCTGCGGCAACTTTGAGGAGGTATCTGAAAAAACTATTACTGTTAAAAAACAAAACGAAAGAAACACGCACTACAAATCACTCAATGTGTTTTGCATAGATATGAACATTTTCAATCTGACAATTTTACGGTAAAAGTTTCTGATCCTTGAATCACAGGGACCGGAGATGTATTCGTAAAGGTTTTGATTATAATATTAAAGTATTAACATATTTGATCTATATAAGACCGAGCAACTCCGACGTTTGACACGTTTGTATTCAACCAAGTGCTATAGGCCTAACTGATATGTGAGAGAGTGTGAGAATAGAACTGGAATAACTTTTAATACTTTATTGTGACTAATGTGATGATGTTTCTAAAGATACTAATGTCCTCAGGAGAAGCTAAACTGAGGTGTAAACTTTCCAAACTTGCTTTTTCTCTAGTGCTTTAGTTCTATTTAAAAATTTGAAAAAGAAAATAAAAAATTTCAAAAGGGATTTTTTTTTTACCGTAGAAAATTTTCCATCTCAAATCTTTATTAATTTTGTGAACTCATTTCTACCTCCATCTCAATACAGATGCTAGTCATTGCTGCCAGCTTAGTTTTTTAACCACAAATCTAGCTTATTTAAAAAAAAGAGGGTCTGGTGGCTAGAATAGTCAAAGAGATTTTTTTGAAAAGTGATAACCTATAGCTTTTTCTTGTGAAAAAAAAACTTTGTTTGGGTGTTGTATGGTTGTCTTAAATTTTAAGTAATCGAAGTACGAGTTAGGTACATGTAAACCTAGTTCTGTGGTTCGTCTGCTCTTTTCAAAATCGGCCCCAAAAGTATTCTTAAAGCTATGCTTAAGCTAAAGATTTCTTTATATATTCAAGTTTTTCGAATTTTAATATGCAACCATGTTTATCTTGTATTAGGGATTTGAGAGGAAAATATATTTTTGAGTATGTTGAATCAAATTTAGAGTATACTAACTTTTATTTCTGGCCGTATCTCCTATTTTTTTCATATTGAATAATATAGGATATATTCTTTAAATTGAAAAATGACAGTTGGACATGAGACACAGGTGTAATTTATCAATTTAAAGAACATGATATTTTGATCCGGTTGTAGCCATACTTAATAACCTATCATATTTTGCCTATTTAATCCAGTTAAATAATATTTAGTGTTATTTAGCTAAAAAAATAGTGCATAGTCAGATTATTTTGATCACTTCTAGCGAACACTAGCGGAATTTTGGTGATATTAGTTGGCAATAATGGAACCATTTATTTTCTCGGTACGGGTTCCGCCAATGAAGGCACACGTTGTCTTGTCCTTACCCTCTTTTTTTTATATATCATCAGTGGCGTGACCAGGATTACGTGTGGAGAGGGGCTACACTTGTTCTCAAATGGTGCTCCACGAAATTCTCGACGTTAATTTATTGTTTATAAAAAAAGATTAAAAGTAGTTTAGTTAAATATCAATTTTTAGAAAAGAAATAAGATAAAAATGTTTGAAAGCTTTAATATATATTTATTCTACAGATAGTTTAATGGCTTACATTCAAAGAGTTGAGTTATTAGCGAGAGAGGACACAAACATGTAGTTCCTGTTCAAATGAGAGAAGTATCTCTGAGCATGCGCATGTCCGAGTCTCCGGTATTGGTGCCAGCTTGAACGTTCAGTGTGCCGTGAGGACACACAAGAAACAATAGTGTGCTACAAACAAATTATGTTGAGAGCCACTCTGATCTAGAACATCCCAATTGACAGATCTACTGCATGGTTTGTTTGATGAATTGAACCAAAATTATTAGGGTTTTGAAAAAGTTGCTTTTTAAATGCAAAACACCCACTTCAATGGCCGAACGGTCCAAGGCGTCATTCTCTTGTTAGACTGGTCTGATGATGACGAGGATATAGGGGTTAAAGTCCTGGTTAGGGTCTACTGAGGGTTGTTTTAGCTAAATAGTTTTCCACTATATCTCCACGCAAGTGTGGGTACACTTCCTCTAAATTTAACCTACCTCATTAGCGTAATTAGTACATAAGCGTATGACCCAAATGGGTAGTAAGACGGGGTGCTAACAAAAATTTATGGGAAAAAGAGCACTTAATTCCATTTTTATTTAATATTTAAACACCCACCTCGTTGGCGTAGCTAGATAACGCGCCAGTCGAGTTGATCTAGACTGCTGAGAACAGAGAGATCAAGGTTCGAATCTCACTTGTGTGAACTGGGGGTGGTTTTCCCTAAATGGTTATCCACTATCCCTCCAAGAAAATGTGGATTCACTTCCTCTAAATTCAACCTTTCAAATTCCTAATCGATTAGCGTAATTAGTACTTAAGTGTATAACTCGAACGGGCGGTAAGACGCGTTGATAAATAAAAATAAATAAAATATTTAAACGCAGTTAACTGGAAACAAATTGGTTTATATGAGGCACATTCCCTGAAGCCATATATCTTTTTTTTTTGTAGGAGTTGGTATTTTTTAAGTTGATTTTTCAAGTATATTAACAATATTTTATAAAATATGAAAGAATTGATCAGATATTAATATGTTTTGTTTCAACTAAGTGCTAGAACCAAGAGCTAATGCTGATCAAGATTTAATTGACGTGCATTGCAGTTTACTACCCATCCGTTATATTAACATATATACACTAATGGAGGTAAAATATATAGGAAGTGTACCCGCAATTGCTTGAAGAAATAGAGGTAAATAATTTTGATAAAACATCTCAGTACACCCAGCTGATATTAGAACACCGATCATTTCGTCACCAGTGAATGAATAATAATAATAATAATATTTAGCACCGCGTCTTACTCTCCGTTCGGGTTATACGCTTACTAATTACGCTAATGGAATAGGAATGGGTAAGGTTGAATTAGAGGAAGTGAACCCGCATTTGCGTGGAGGTAGAGTGGAAAACCATTTAGGAATAACCACCCTCAGTTCACCCGACCGAGATTCGAACCTCGATCTTCCCGTCCTCGGCGGTCGAGCTCAACACGACAAGCGCGTTAGCCAACTACGCCACCGAGGCGGGTACCAGTGAATGAAACCAAAGTAGATTGATGCCTTAGTTCATATGCCCATCGATTAAGGTTTGGGGAAGATTGTTTGGAGAGAGTACAACCGTATTAGTTAGGAAAGGGAGGCTGGAAAAATAACGTGGTTAAATTTAATGAGGACCAACCTCCTCTTCCTCCCCATTCACAGACTCGAACCTCAACTTTCCTGTTATTAACAATCTCGTCTTTTGTGAGTCTATCACCCTAGGCCACGTAACATAAGTGCGGGTAGCAAATACATGTTAAAACGATCTTTCCCGCACTTCCCCTCCCTAGAGCAGTGTTTTTCAACCGGTGTGCCGCGGGAAATTGGGATAAAGAAAATCAAAAAAGAAGCGAGGTAAAATTTGAGGAATAAAAATAAATCTTATTAAATCCATGATCAACTTTTTTTTAAGATAACACAATTATTAGAATTTTAGGAATTGCACTTTTAAACACAATCTAAATGCTCGTTATTTTAATGATAAAATCTCCCCTTAAAAAAGTTATGGTATGACTTTACAATAATTTTAGTGCCTTGTTCAGTGTGCCGTGAGTTGAAAATGGTTGACAATAGCTGCTCTAGAGACCGTCTTCCAAAATTATACTTAAGATTCCATCTCACCAGTTTAGGTTGAGTCCATTCACCATAGAAGTGATGGCATACAGATAGCGGAAAGATGTAAATACGGTTAAAAGAGAAACATAAAAACTTTTTTTTTTGTGAAAGTTTTGACTGCCAAAAATGACAACAAATCATTAATATAATGGTCTTGCAGATCATATGGTTTGGTGAATGAGCTTTTTTCTAGCTGTCAATTATCTGCACTCCTATCGAAGACGTAACACAGCTCAAACCAGACGTCTTATCATGGAGCGGTTTTCTGTATTCTACTTTAAAAAACAGTGAAATAAGGTCAGTGAAAACATTTGAGCATATTTAAAAAAAATCACAACACAACTAAAGCATAACTATTTTAAAATTAAAATAATTATTTCACTGATTCCGATTTCTCTGTTGTCAAACGAAGAATGCAGCAAACAGAATTTCTAGGTGATTTCCATTTTACGTGTAATCGTGTATCTAATTTCATGGTAGATCGGTCGTAAAATGGGTTCTTAAGGTGCTAGCATAGTCGATCAGAGATTCATAAATGCCATAAAGCAAGTAGGCTTATAATGTTCTTAGTTGGAGCTGTCCGTCAGTTTGAGAACAAATAGGGGAGGAGGGAAATACAAATGACAATACATTATTATTATTATTATTATTATTATCACTAGCACCTCATCTTACTACCCGTTCGGGTATTACACACTTAAGCTAATGTGTAATGGTAGGTTGATTGTAAGATGAAATGGAGTACCCACAGTTTAACGTGAGATCCGAACCACGGCCTGCTATTCCACATATTCAAAAGTTGTGATCAATACACGTTTTGTCAGAGGTGAAGTAAAGAATACTATACAATTTGTGTTGTGCTTCTTCTATTAAAGTAAATAATTATATTTAAAAATTCCATTCTGGGTTCCTATACCAACTAAATTTTGTTTTCTTGGTATTTAGGTCTTTGTGATCACCCGAAATAAGTGCATTTTTGGACAATTTCAACTTTTAAATTAAGTCACCTGCTGTGGTGGTCACGTTGTCTAACACGCTACTCTCACAGGAGAATAGACTGCTGATGACGGAGAGATCAAGGTTCGAATTTCGGTCGGGTGTACTGAAGATTTTTTCCAAAATGATTTTCCACTCTCTCTCTCCGCGCAAATGCGGGTGTTCTTCCTATAAATATGACCTTCATCCCTAAAACAATTAACGGAAGTGTATATCCCAAACGGGTAGTAAGACGTGGTGTAAAAAAAATCAACAAGTCTATCCTTGTGAATGTGGGGAATGCTAGGCCTCCACCGTGGTTTGGATTCCACGTTAAGCTGTAGGTCCTCCATTTCATCTCACAATCACCCTACCATTACACATTAGCGTAAGTGCGTATAACCCGAACGGGTAGTAAGACGCGGTGCTAATAATAATAATAATAATAATAACAAGTCTATCAGGTATAGGGTCATAAAAAATAGTTTTGTATTCATTCCAATAAATATCACGCTCGTATATTACGAAAGGATTTGTCAATATTTATTCTAAGCGCAACACCTGATGGAAATTTCTCAGCTGTTTAGACAGCCCTGTTAAGAGTATATTTTATGAATGAAACACCACAATGTCTTCAGGCAATTAACACTTAGTGTTTGAGGGTGCACCCATCTCATCTCTTTTGAGAATAAACTTCAGTTGAACATGGATTCGAACAAGTTTTCTAAAAAGTTTGGTCAATGTCTGAAGCTCTGAATCCTAACGCTTTGGATCAATGATAATCAATAATATCCCTATGAATAAAGTGGGTATTTTGAAATGTATTGCCCCTCAGATACTGGCTAGAGCCCCTCTTTGATATCACTTCGTTGCGGGATCCCGCAATGCGCCAATATGGCGGCCACTCTTCGTCCACCTCCCCACCCCCACAACCCTCCCTCCTTCAACCCCTGTCAGACCATATTAGCCGCGAAGACACCACGACACACCACAGAAAGCGCCGCGCAATCAGCTAACAGCGCCGCTACAATGCAATATAAACAGGGGACGCCAAACTAACATCATCGCACTTTCGCAGGCAGACCTGGTTTGGCATTACGGTCAAGTCAGTACAGTCCTGAGTCGGGCTACAAAATCACACACCTGTAGTATTCTGCAGGCTCATTTCATCTGTTCCATTTCATCAGGTTTATAAGTTCATTCGCGAGGTTAAGAGTCATGACAATGACTCGGTACTCAAACAACAAATCAGCCCTTTCGCAGACAACCTGGTTTGGCATAACTGTCAAGTCAGAAGTTCTGAGTCGGGCAACAGCCGAACGGCTAACATCATCGCAACAATACACTCACCAACGCCGGAGGTCGCTACCCTTAGTTCGAATAGTGTGTATGCACCTCAAAGTCATTCAACCACCAAAATTGTATTGCACAATTTTAACAAATGAATAATTATAAGCTATAAATAGTTTTTTTGCAGCTGTAGGTTATGATATATATGTTATCAATACCAATAAAACAACACAAATAATATAGTTAAATTTATCAATTTTGACCGCAAAGATGTAGGCCTATACATGATCTAAACAGTTCCTCCAACCAAAATCAGGGTATACGCTGAACGCAAAGGGTTAATTTTAAGACCAGGCTTGCGATTTATATTCAAAGGGTATACAGTTTATCTACAGACATTAAAATTGTCCTTAAAATTTCCAATCGGAACTCAAAGTACAGAAATAATATATCCAATATATTATACATCATCCCATCCACCTCAAATAAAAGTTTATGAGCGTCTCACAAGATAAATGATTGCCAGTGACTGGGAAGTCGAGCTTCAAATCTTGACCAGATACATTGAGGATGAGCTTACCGTCCACTTTTATCATTTATTAAAGTGTCCTTCCTCCAGTGGCACTTACTTCAGATAAAAAGATGGGAAGGGGGGAGGGGGGGGCAACATGATTAATGGAATGCAGG